>JAOEHX010035296.1:0-11737 GCA_025448015.1 Bolborhynchus lineola
AAAAAGAAAAAGAAAAAAAGAAAAAATTTATTTTAGTAAAATGGCCTGCCTTTAGCTTGTGGAGATTGGTAGGCTTGGTATACTTGGAAACTCTGATAGTAAAGAAAATCATCATTAAAACAAGAACATCAGTTATACTTGATTACAATATGGACACATTTTCAGATATTGCTATTTACACTAAATGTCCTAATCTCCAAATGACATTAAAAAAACCCTAAGAACCAGTCCCCCCAAAAAAAACCACAAACTAGAGAAATTTGAAAACACAATCACATGAAGAGGGGAAAAGAATATATGTACTTTTTAGACTTCTAAATTTAAAGAAAATTTGTGCTTATTTTTTGAAATGTAGGCAATTACTCTTTGTCAGAAAATACACATACACCCACAGAAAAACACCCCCAAACCTAAAATGTTACATTGGATGTCAAAATGCTACCTCTCCAAAAAAAAAAGTTTACCGCTTTACTCAGTATTCTAAATGCAAGTAAAGCAATCTCCCAAAGAAAAAGGCATTTACTTTTAGTCACCAGCATTTTACAGTTAATACATAAACACTGGTTTTTAGATTCATCAGAAGGCATAGAACATTTAAGTTTTAAAAGTCTTGTAACTCAACTTTTATGGCCTCACATATTCTAGCTTTACTTATCATTCAAATGGCTTAAACAAAAAAAAGGGATTGACGAAAGATTTTAATGCTTTATATTTTTTTACCTACCCAGTGAATGACAGTAAAGCAAATAATGAAAAAGCTATTTTTAGAATAAAGATTGAAAAGCTGCTGAAGCTGAGATTGGCAGGATAACACATATGTACAACATGACAGTAATCAAGTTGTATATGCTCCTTCTAGAATCTAAAAGGAAAAATCAGTAAAGATAAATAAATATTTCTCCCCCCAAATCCCAACACTGAACTTATTCAGTGGTCATCATCTGTCATCAAGTCAATGTTTATAACACACATAAAGCCATGGGGTGCTTGGTACCTTTAGGAAGTTCTCTGACCATGCTATTAATGTATTTATGAGAAATGAAAACAAGAACACATCATGTTCACATCAAGAACTGAAAAAAAAAAAACAAAAACCCAACAACAAAAAAAAAAAAAAAAAAAAAAAAAAAAAAAAAAACAAACACACACACCAAAAAAACTTTCCTAACATCATAGTCTCAGAAAACAAATATGAACCCCCCAAACAAACCAAACAATCAAGAAACACAGACTTGGCTTCTTCTTGAAAGATACACGATGTTGAACTGAGTAAACTCAGAAATTTGTAAACAGCTATCTGGAATCAGATTTGCAGAGACTCAGTAAATTCCCACTGATGTAATTTACTAAGGATTTCTTTACCAAGACCCTGGTCACATGGAAGAAGGAAGAAAAGATAAAGTAGATATACTTCAGGCATCTAACTTGGTTTCTTAATCTGATACTCAAATCCTACCTGATTATACCAGTGGTGCCAAATCATGCATCTAGTAAGTCATGCAGCTCTGTGCTACTGGAGGAGAAATGCAGACTGGTGTCCCCAGAAAACTGAGACAGGAAAGGAGTTGGGGGAAGAATGGAAGTGGAGAGGGAATAGGTAATTAAGACCTTCACTAACTGTCCCTGTCCTCAGGAGTGAGGAACAGGTCATATAACTACAATAGCAGCAAGCCACTACTAAGTGGTAGCCATCTTACTCTGCTCGGACATGACTGAAGGCAAGCAAAGTTACGTATGAGGGAACGCAGACTTCCAAGAAAGAACACTGAGGGCACTGGCATTTCTTTCCATTGGTGTTAAGAACCACAAGGGATGGATTAAACACCTCTGTTGCACATCTTCAGGACCATGGAAGTCTATGATAAAAGAACAAGACCTCATGTACAATACTTCCTACACTGCCAGGACTGCAAAGAAGAGGAAGGAGTGCAAGTGCTTAAAAAGGTGACAGATGCTTCATTAATACCTCTTTATTCAAAAGAATAAAAGAAAAAATTTATGTTCCTTTGCCAGAAGGCAGCTGATGCTCTGTAGCAATACAGCTTAATTAGAGCTATGCTTGACTGATCTCAAGACATTTTAAATGTATTTCTCTTTCTTAAAAAATGAAAGCTCCATTGGTACTGAATTTGGTATCTCTGAAGGAAGAAGTTTACCACTTTACTCAGTACTCTGAATGTAAGTAAAGCAATCTCTCAAAGAAAAACGTGTTTACTGTAAGTCGCCAGCATTTTACAGTTAATACACAAACAATGTTTTTTAGATTCATCAGAAGTCATAGAACAAACATTACAATTCCCTTGCTCAGGGAGCACAGTAAGTGCCCAAAACTTTCAAGGACTGTAATGGACACTGAACTCATCTGGCACCTTGCAACTACCACAAACCCTCTGAGAAGTTCTGAAGTGGAAGTAGGGTACTGACAAATTACTGTTTCCCTTAAAACATAGCAACATTTTATGTAGCACATACATGCTTCCTAGGAAAAGACTTTTAGGCAGTGTAATAACTTCAGAATTCTTCTAATTTGAAGCAAAGCCTAAGCACTTATTTTAATAGTAGTTCTAGACCTGAAGTGCTCAGGTATAACAGCCACACACAATGGCAGTCTGTGAAGCAGCACATTAAAGTTCTCTAAATACATTCTCTTCCTTGTCTGCTGCCTATCTTGTACATGATCTCCTGCAAAATCTATTCCAGGATGATTGGTTCCTATATCAGTGTTTTCTCCAATCACTTGCATGGAGCCTAATCCAACAACTGCTTGAATTCATGCAAATTCTATAATGGATTTAAGTGGGTTTGAAACAGGGAAGATGGTTGAAAAAGTCAGTAACACAGGCAAACCATCAACCTCTTGTCATTTTACTACCTCCAAACAGGAGGATAAAAATCACAAATGTATGTTATGCATGACTAGGTAGTACACTGGATGTTATGTGACCATTGCCTACAATATTAAGAGAAATCACAAACAGGTTTCCCCTCTAAGCACACAACATTTAAATGGAAAAAAGCAATGACTGTTTCAGTTATCTTTTCTAGGAGAGGGGGAAAGAATGTGGCTCATTCTCATTCCACTTAAGATTTTTCAGACAGTATGAAAAAATGTCACAGCACATCTATAGCATTAGCTGCATTATGTCTCCATCAAGAGTGAACTCAATATTAGTTCAATTAGGAATTCTGCAGCTCAGTTTAGATATCCAGGTGAGTGAACAAATAAAAATTGAAACAAAGGACACAGAATATGCCTACTCTTAGTTAAAACCGAGTTACATAAAGCTCATTTTCAGGAACTACTCCATTAACAAATAAATTGATAGCAATTCTGTCTACAGATCCTGATAATCATGTACAGACTGTCTGCAAAAGTCGATTTTCAACACTGCCTTTTTCTAAAAATGCTTGAAATTGCTGTGGTACATACACTATATAAAGATGGAAAATTAAAAAGTTGTATCTTCTCATCAGACCCCACCCTGTTTGACATCTCCTGTTATCAAAATTGTCCAGGAGTCTTCGAATTATTTATTTTTTAAAGCTTATGTTCTAACAAACACCTCTGCAATTTCATGTAGCGTGGACATAATTAACCAACTGGACTTCTTCTACTTGGGCAAGCTCTGAGAATGAGAAGACAGAATACTACTTGGCTTCTGCCTGACAATGGCTCTTAGACAAGCATTTATTTTGCTCACCTTGAAGGCTACCACCTTAGATGTAAATCTAACTTTACTCCATCACCTTTCTGTCCATAACTGGTTTTAAAATCTTGTTTTCTCTATAGTCAAATGTTTGACTTGCACACCAAGGTTGAGGAGTCATTTCAAGTTACTTGCAATTTTGCTGCAGGAAAAAGAAGTACAAATCTAACTACCACACATTCTAGCCTGTCCACAGTGACATCAGCTGGAAAACTCATTTCATTGGATCATTCTGGATATTTTGCATTTACAAACTATTTTTTTTTCAAAATCATTAAATAAATATAGTGGCAAATAAAACCAGTTCTTACTGCAATTATGCCTTTTCAGATGTTATCAGCAAGATCACTCTTAGGCAGCACAGTATAATTCCATAAGGAAAATCCTTCCTATTGTCTGAGTTGCATTACATGCATATTTCTCCTCCTAGTTAACTCCTTACCTGCCAGACTCCACTAAACTATGATATCACCTTTAACAGAAGCATCCTGCACCCCTTCCACACAGGAGGGGTGATCAACACAGTACCTTAAATAAAGGACTAATTTGGACTATCTGTACTTTATGTTATCCCTCCAGTTTCACATCTCCTTCAACCACACCAAAAAACTGAGAAGTTGACTTCACAATTTTTAGTCTTAAATTCCCCAACTTCCATTACAGAAATGCATTTAAATACCATACATGTACTACAGCAAGTGGCAGACAGCAAGATTTTGCTTTTGCATCTCACCTCCCGGAGGGCAGCAGGGCTAAGTAGAGAATGTCTAACTCAGAAATAGAAGGTTCGGTACCTAGTGGCTTTTATTTCGGCGTCTGCTATTTCACTTGATCAATAACAACCGCAGTCTCCACCGGCTTCGAGCGGGGACTCACACAGCCGAGCACTCCTGGACCATCTTCCTAGCAATGGTGACACAGGCGCTGCTCAGAGGAACCCCAAGCCCCCACACTCGTCCTCCGGCAAGACTGGCTACTTGGCACCTCAGCATTTTCTTCGGTCTCTTCGCCAGCAGCCAAGAGGAGAAGCATCCATGGGAAAAATGGCATATTACAAATTTTGCTTTGGGAAGCAGAGCTCGGCTCAGACCATTGTCAGGAACAGGGGGGGAGCGCCTCTTAAAGCTCCAGCAGCCCCTTTAGAGCAACAGCATCTTTGCAGCTGGTGGCAAGCGATTACAGGGGGGAGGGGCCAAGGCGAAAGCATCTTCCCTTGATTTCTCATCTTTTGTTAAGCTTAACTGAGCGCTGCCTAATTTCTCTGGTTCTTCAGTACCTCCCAGGCTAATTATGCCTCTGTGCGTGACTGAAGTCCACACGCGCGCACGACTGCCTGCATGATCAAAAGCAAAGGCTGTTTTCTGCTTTACAGAAAGAAATTCTCTACCCACAGCTCACCGCTGCTCGGCAGGCACCGTACGGAGCCTGGTCTCAGCGGTACAGAGCAAGAGCCGCGGCAGTGGGAGCTGAGAGAGCCCCGGCCGGTTACCGACAGCCGATGCACTCGCTCCACTGCGCGGACCGCGCCCCTGCCTCCGGGGCAGCGCCAGCGACTCCCGGGGCCAAGGACTGCCCTGCCACTGGTTGGTAACTCGGTGATGCCTATTTTGAAAGCAGCACGAGAGCTATATTCTGTAATTCAAATGAGTTCAGGCAAAAGCCAGTACATCTCATCTAATAAAATATACAGTGTAATAAAACGTATCATTTGCTGTAATCCGACCATGACAAAGCAGTGCTAAAATCTTCTATAATCTGAACAGTCCAGAAGTGTAATTACTATTACGGCAAGCGATGGCAAGCGCCCTTCCCTCCCCCGGGTCCGAAGCCGGGGCAGGCGGCAACGGGCGGGCGAGGCAGGGGCGGGGGGAATGGCCACGGGCGTTCCCAGGCTGGGAGCGCTGCTCGTCGGCGGGGACTTCCCCTGGAAGGCACTGCAGTGGTTTCCACCGCTCTTTAAATAAATTCTGAAGTAATCACGTCTGCTTCCCTTGCCTCACGCACACGGCTCCCGCATGCAGCTGCTGCCGCTGCTTCGCCGCGATCACCCGCTCACGCCACTCCCTACATAAAGGACACCACAGCGGGATCCTGTCTGGGGAGCGGCGCGTTGTATTCCCCCCTCCCTCAGCGCAGCCGCTCTCCGGCCGTTAGAAAGGGAGGGCAGGCGGCCGAGTGGCTGTCCGTTGGGCCCCCCCGTGCTCGAGCAAACTCACTGTCCGGCGCCCGTTCGTCAGTGCTGTCCTGAGCGGCCCGGGGGTGGGGAAGGGGTGAAGAGGCGGCACGCAGGGTGTCAGAGGAGCTAGGTGTTGTGAATAAATGAGTGCCAGAAAATGGTTAAAACCGGGAGCTTTTCATAGCATTTCATGGGAAGCTTTGGGTTGGAAGGGACCTTAAAAATCACCCAGTTCCAACCCCTGTGCCGTGGTCAGGGACACCTTCTGCAAGGCCAGGTTGCCCAAAGCCTCATGCAGCCTGGCCTCAAACACTGCCAGGGATGGGGCAGCTGCAACTTCTCTGGGCAACCTGTGCCAGTGTCTCAGCACCCTCACAGTGAAGAATTTCTTCTCAATATCTAATACTTTCAGAGTGTTGTTTTGAAATCAAGTTCATCCCAGTTTGAGGATGAGACACAGTTATCAACTGCACAAACTTCATTCTTGCAATAAATATTCTGGTATTTGCTTACACTTCCTACACATACTGTCCATGAAGGACAGGCTGTGTTGATTCAGCAGCCTGAAGTCACTTCATCTGCTTTAAAAGGGCACTGGAGGGGAGTGGAGCCACCACCCCAAGTGGTTTCAAGGCTCAGTGGTGCTATGGTGGTGGCTTCGCAGTGGTTTTGACACTGTATTGTGGAAAATGTAAATGCAGAGGGGATGCACATGAATGGTAGAAGGCAAATAGCTGAGAAGAATTGCCAACACAGACATTGCAAAAACTAGTGTGAAGAAAGTGCTCGTGTCAAGCCAGAGTTTGTTGTTGGAGCCTGGCCTTTCAGTGCAATGCATGGGTTAAAAGAAACAAACTAACTCTTTCCCTCTACCTATGCCAATATGCTAAGCAGCTTTTTGTCAGTTACCTCGAGCATTTCAGACCCTTATCCCGACTTAATTTATCTTCAACACACAAACCACTATAGCAGCATCCTAACAATCACTCTGCAGCTGAGGGCAAGATCCATCATCCACTTACGCATAACAAATTGCAGCAAATGTGAGTTTTGAGTTAAGTGAGCAAAGGAAAACTAAGCAGCTCATAAAGCACTTGTGAGAGCAAGCATGTTCAGCAGAGAGCCGTGTAGGCTGGTTGGTATGTACTTCTTCAAAGAAGGACATATATGATGGGGTTTCTTCCTTTATTTTGGGGGCATTTTTATTTTCCTGTCTTCGGAGTTAAAGCACATTACTCTGTAAAATTAGGTACATGTGGCAGATCAGGATTCACAACTTCAAACTATGACTTAGCACTGTTGTATTTTATAACAACATCTCTAAGCATGGAGGTGTTACTCTTTTCTAAGTATTGATGAAGATGAGAGTCATTTATGACATCCTTCCTCTTTACCATCTTTCAAACAGCAGCTTACTGATAAAAACATTTGCTGGGTATGCAGGAGATCCAAACTCATTGTCCATGTTCACATAAGGTGGTTGTTTTTAGCACTTGGAAAAAAATCCAGTCCTTGTTCTATGGGCTAGAGGAGTCAGTGATTTGTAAAGCTGTATAGCAGACAAATCTCCTTCATAATCATTTGATTTATAAACATTTGTAGGATATTTTGGAAGCCGGTTGGCCCCTCAGCTCCCCATGCCCATCCTCTCTACTTTCTTTCAAGCATGAAAAAAAAACCCACCAAAAAAAAAAAAAAAAAAAACAAAAAAAAACAAAAAAAAAAAACAAACAAACAAAAAACACCAGCGCAGAAAGGTTATTACTGATACTTATAGTATTGACCTAGTTGACCTCCTGCCCTTAGCTTCTCTGTTGCCAGACTCACAGAGGAGTAAATGGCTGAAATACCATCTTTCACAGTGGTGAAGTTACTGCATAGTGTGGAGGCTGCCAATTAACACCTGTGCTTTGTGATTCCAGTTTGAACAGGGGCCTCTTCCTATTCAAGCACATAAGCTTTTGAAGTCAATGAGGTGAAAGAAGGAGGAAAACTCTGAAGAATGGAAAATGAAAAACTATGGAAGAACCACAAAAACTGGGATGGAGCAAGTCCTTTGGGCTTTGGCATGCAAGGGGAATGCTCCCGGCAGTAAAAGGCCTCTTTTGGTAAAACTGCAGCGATAATTTTGGTGAAGAGCATAAAAGTGCAATGATATAATTTATGGAAACTTCAGTAGTGAATGTGCTGTTTAATTATGTGCTTAAGCTTCCCTTGAAAGGAATTTGACCATCAGACCTCTAGAACATATTTCTGCTTATCCAAGCTCCAAGTATGCCAACCAAATCTGTTAATTAGACCCAAAGCATAAAATGCCCAGTCTCTCTGTCAGCTGGCTCTGTTTCATCTGGTATTTGGGCACATGGAACTTATAGGAGATAAATTAAGTGGGTAAGGATATGTAGGAAGAGTAGGGTGAGATCGTACTTTTTTTTACCACAGGAAGTCCTCTTCACCATTTACCAGATTCCTTAAAAATAATAATAATAATAATAATGTCAGAAAGAATACTTTAAAGACACATCTGACAGCTGTCTTCCTTCCCTGTGTAAGTCTCAGCATGACTTTCTCACATTCTGTCTTCAACAAAGATAAACTAGACTTATGAAATATTCTGTTACAAGCAGCATAGACACCACTGTACTCTCAAGGAATAACTAATCATACAGGGAGGTAAAGAACCACCTTTGAAAATGATCTGCCTTTACTTTCAAGACATACAGTGCAAACTGAGGAGAAGGTAATGTTTACAAAAGTATGTGATGTAGTCAAAGCAATAAGAACAGAAAGTGATTCCTGTAGCTCTTTTTGGAATAATATTGATGACATAGCACTTCATTTTTTTAGGGCCTGCCAGAGATACTACAACATGATGAAGGCCTGCATAAGATTTGTAGATGAAGATAGAGAAGGAAGAACCTGTCTTAGGAATGGTACTTTGGAATTAAAAAACAATAAAAGCGGCAATATTTAGAACAAGTCTTTATTTGATAAAGAAGTCAGTAGAGACTGAAAGAGGAGTGCAGAAATGAAGTTCAAGGGATCTTGGCTAAGACTGGGAAAGACAAAAAAAAAAAAAAAGAGAAATGTAATATTGTGTGAATAAATTACATTCCCATGTAATTGGAGTAATAATTCCAATTGTACTTTACAATTGCATCCATGCTTATTTCCCAAAGGCTCTCTGCATATTAAGGGTTCCTCTGTAGTTCCTCACTTTAAACTTCTTACCTATTTCAGCTGTGAGTTTTACTTCCCATATCTTGATTCCAGTGTTCCACTAGAAGACTGTTATAAACCTGTTTTTCTCACACAAAAAGACATTATACATGTGGCTTCAAAAATTGATGTAGTAACCTTAAAAATCTCTTGTTGCAGATGTTCAATGGAGGAAGAGAAAGTTCAGAACAGTGACATCCTGTTAACTTAGAATTGAATTGTTTGAAGCTAACTAAAAACCAATAAAAGACAGCCAAACCTGCGAGTTTAATAGGATAGTTAGCACCTTTCAGCACAGTTGAAAGCCCTCACCTGGGAAAGGACAGCTTTTCTCTCTCTTAGTAAGCTGATCTGCAGAGCAGGTTCTAGTTTCTGCCTGCAGAATGGTTGATTGTATCAGAATCTTCTGGAGTTGCTATTCTCCTCTGGGGTGCTTTATCTGCAGGCATGATTTAAGGGCTGATAAAGATCTTCTTGAAAAATCACAGTTCCTCACATACTGTTATGACACCTGAAAATTGAAAGGGATCTCTTATTTTTGTGGTCTCAGATTGGGAATACTGTTTAAGAGCAGTCATTCTGCTCTTTTTCCACTTTGATGTTACTCACCTGAAGTGTTGCTTGCAGCTGAAGAGGTAATAGGATATGAGTGAACATTTTCATTCAGTCTTCTATTGAATAGTTAGAGTGTCATAGAAAACTTTACAGTGATTACCATATGAAATGATAAATGGCATTCACCTCCATTGTATCTGTGCTATCAGATTCTCGGACTATGATTTAATTATTATCTTAATTATGCTTAACATACAGATGCAAGCAAAAAGTTGCATGAAAATAAGAAAAAATTCTGGCATACTTTTTCCTTTTTGTCTAGTTTCAGATTTTTTATAAACTGCTTTAAATTGGTCTTTGCCAATGGCATGGAGCAGATCTGAGTGGGTAACAGCAATGTCTTTAAAAGCCACTGAAATCCAGGTACACAAGAGAGAAATTCATGTACTATGCACATTGCTCAGGTGAGGAGCTTCCTGTTCATCCGTGCAAATGTAAGAACATGCAGACTGTCAAAATAGCCGCTGTGGTCAAGAAACAATGTCTCATTATTTTAAAAATACTTTAAGCATTTTAAAGTTTGTAGTCACAATGCATTTGTTAGAGATCATTCGATTCATAATCAAGTTCTTTGCATAGTGTGTGAGTTACAGAAGGAGGAACTAATTCTAAAGCCAAAGGTGAGGACCACTAAGTAGCTGTTGACTAGAGAGATCAGAAAATAGTAACAAGAGCCATAACTGATGCTGATGAAAGATCTTATCATTCAGAAACAATCCAATCTATAACACCATTGGCAGTAAAAAAGCCATCATAGCCAGCATCAGGACAAACTAAATGTGAACAGTTTACCCTTCCACCCCAAGATTCTTGCACAATTTCAAACCTGATAAGTTAAGAAGGTAAAGACCAGTGGCATCTCCATCTGAAAATGTCAAGTCATTGAGATATCTCACAGGTGTTTCAGGTCATGACTGGCTCATTTACACATGAATAAATAAAAACCTGCTTACACTAAACCCCTCCAAAGCAGTATCCAAATTAAAGTTTCCATCACTAAATTGTTAGTAAGCTCTATCCCAGTGTAATGTCAGTAAGGTAGCTTCAGCTACATAGACTTTGATAATCTCTTAGCTTTGCTACAAAAGTGATATTCATCTGGATAAAAATCTTTCTATAACCAGGAAACTATAAAAGTACTGTACTTGTGATGCAATATGGCTCATCAGCTAGACAGGCTACTCAGGGAAAGCCAAAATACGCACAACTCCTCATTCTAGATTTTAAACACAGGGATATGGAATTTTAAAAGAGGTTCTGATTCTCCATACTTTCAAATATTCCACAGGTTGGTTTTTTTCATATCTCTAGTTTAGATTAATTAAAGTTTGGTGTTTGACAGTTATGTTCTTTTATCATAACAGAATGTTTCATTATTGAGAAAAATATCATCTGCTCAGCAAAATGAATAAAATGAAGGACTCTCATAGGATTTCCTTAGCTACTGGGCTGAATGTAGCAGTGTATAATCATGCCAAAACAAAGAAATATAAGAAATCATGCTGACGTAAGACACTTCATTGTATACCTTCTGCCTCAAGTAGATAATATGGATAATAAATAAGGAAACACACAGGTTAAATGCCTTATCTGGAATATTAAACAGATTTTCACGAAAGCTTTGGCAGTATTTCCCCACCATTCAACCATTCACTTTCAAATGTAGCCAAAGCATGTCCACTTCCACTTCGATGCAATTAAGAGAATGGCAACTTCTGGTGCTAGAAAAGAACTTCATAAGATTATGAGTTGCTAACAGAATAAAGCCTTACTTTGTCAAAAGACAAAGTCAATAGTTTAGGAGATTCCAACACTGCATTGCAGAGTCTGCTGTTGTTCATTCCTACTATGTGTAAAAAGTGTCAAAGAATGCTAAATTGCTTATGGCGCTGTGTTACAGCTGGGAAATCTCCATCACAGATGTGCAAATAACATTTTAATTTATTTTTTTAAATAATTCATATGCTTGCAGTACAAAATATGCCACTACCATTTAAAATATTTCTCCATAAAGGTATTT
>JAOEHX010035308.1:0-33394 GCA_025448015.1 Bolborhynchus lineola
ATCTGTAGTTCACAGCTTTATTTATAAGTGAGTATTTGGGAGATCTGTGGAATATAGTCCAATTTTCAAATCCATAGTGCAGCTGGAAATTTTCATTTGGCTTCCTGTCTTTCTTTTCACCCCACATCAAATTCAATTATTCTCTCATGATTACAGCCTTCTTAGCAACTGAGAAGACAGTATCTGGACTCTGCAAGGGTTTCCATATTGCAAGGATGTCAGTCACTTCAATGAGGCTATTTGTGGAGTAATGCAGTTCATGTGGTGTATAAATAGAGAATGATCAGCCATCTATTACTTTATAAAAATGAACTCATCAAATGAATAATAGGACTTTAATAAACACCCTCTCAACATTTTTCTTTCTAGCAAGAAATTATGAAGTCTAATATGCAGTTTTCTGATCTCAGGGAAGGAACCAACTAAGCTAACTCAAAAGAATATACACTGTTATCATACAGGTTGTTTGTTGTGGGAAGCAAACAGATGCTAGTCAACTACCAGAATAGTGAGGCTTTGATATAATTATCTGGTCTAGAATAGACATAAGGAATGATGTAAAGGTGGTTTACCCCAGATCCAGTCCAGCTATTCTAGAGCCCCTCTCCTCAGAAAAGGCTGATTCTTACAATTAGCCAGCAGTTGTAGCCTGATCCCTAGCCCACGTCTGACCAGAGAAAAGTGCTGTATCTGGCCTAAGGAAATTCTTACATTTTTCTAAAATAGATTGTTCCTAAGACCTTAAATCATCTGACAAGTATTAACTCTTTTTTAGATGTAGTTTCTGATCTAGGGCAGACCAATGTCTTTTTTTACCACTTTGAGTGAAATCAGCTGCTTGAACTCACTTCTAGTAATTACAGCCCTTTAGGTGGATGCAATGGAGGAGGTGGTGTTCTGCTGAGGAGATGATGTCTATTAGCTGGTCTCTGATGCTCTAGACTGATGCTGTCAGGGGGGCAAAGTAAAGCTACCCAGGTTGATGGCATGACAAACTGTGCTAGGCACTGTTGCTGAGAACTGATGACACCTGTAAAGAAAGGTCCTGCTGCTAACTGCTGGGAAAAGGCAATTCTATAAGAGGTAGGCAGAGTGCAAAGGGGCATCCTTGTCTATTTTGATTCTCTTAGCTAGGCTAAAAGCATTTGTAGCCCTGAAATACCCTCTACGATGACATTCTGAGTCTGGACCCTCCACTTAGATTGCAGGGAACCTAAAAATAGGGCTTCAGCATGGCTAAGGAAATGCCAAATGGTAGATTTATCTGCACTGTTCTTGTCATTGCACTCATGCCTCCTGGAATAGGCATTTACTTTTCAGTGTCTGCTAGGTCAAATATTGAATGAAAGGAAAGGGGACATTGTTGAAGATGTAGGTTCTTGGGCTGTGCTTGGTGACAGCACACTTAGGTCAGAGAAATGAGGTCTTGTCTTGAGGTAGGTTCTGATTCATAGTGGGAAACTTCCAGTGGGCCTAATAAACAAAATAAATGACATGAGGGCACAAGACTCTCAAAATACAAGGCAATATCAGTCCAACATTTTACAGCTCAAAGTTTCTTCAGTTGCTGTATTTGTACAGGACATTCTGAAAGCATACAGACGTCAGAGAATATTCAGGTCAGACACTGTTCCCAAAGTTCCCTTAAAGTCTCTGGGAAATTGGTGATTACAAGGAGTGGTCTGAGGAGATATGACTTTGGCTCCATTAAATGAGCAGGTTCATAGCTTATAGGGGATGTTTGTTCCTGAATAGCAGAAGGAGATGTAAATGAGAATTAGTCCTTAATCTGTTTGGTTCCCCAGTAGTATCACATGGCTGAAAGTGAGAGAAGGATCTCATGTACAACAATATGAATTAGTCTGTACATTCCTGGAGAAGATTAGCATAGAAAGAGATAAGAGCAAACTTTACCTAGAAGTTATTTACTACTGTAAAGAAGTTCTACACCTTAAAATAGGTCCTCATCATTCTCCATTAGATTTCTCAAAGGTGTAACATTGGATATTAAAAAATTAACCCAAATTATGCATTTAATTTTCTTCAAAGATGGTGGTGCTGTTCAAAATCAAGAAGCCCAACACCACTATTCACAGATGAAAAACATATCTCCTTTGGAGTATGAGTTCTTAGGGTCCTTTTAGGTCCTGTCAAGGTATCATATGTTCACACAACACTTTGGGTTCATTTGTTTATGTATTTGGGTAGTTTGTCTTATGGCCATGCATCAAAAGCACTAAATAAAGAGCAACTTATGTAGTCAATTATATACAACATTAAAATCAAACAGATGTATACAAAATAGAGAATTTAAATGTATGTAATTGTCTTTACCAAACACAACAAATAAGAGGAGATACAAACCAGGGTACAATTAGCTGGCTCAGTTTAATTGCATATTATAGCAGCTTCAGATTACTTTAAGCTAATTACAAAGGTGATGATATGTCTGTGATGCTGATGTCACTGAAGAGTGCTCCTGCAATAATACAATTCTGACTTTTTCCTCTCTTTTATTTTATAAATGGGAAGTAGGCAGGAGTAAATAATTCAGCTAAATAAAAGAGTCTGTGGGAAAAAATCGGTCTGATGTCACCATAACATAGCAACAAGGAAACATTTTAATGCAAAGTATGTTGCTTAATGCCTAGATGCTTCTGTCATGTGAACCATATTCTGCTTAAATGGGAGAAATGTTACCCATTCTATTTCTTCTGTAACATACGCAATAATATAGAAGGTTTTGATTTGACAACGTGATTACAAGATAAAAATACTTGAGGTAAAAAACATACCTGCAAATACTGGTAAATGTCTAAATGGAAAGTATTTTAGAGCTCCAGTTCCTTTAGACTATGGACACTGTTAGTTTTGTGCTGGTGACTCTTTTGTGACTGCACCACATTTGCATTTAATGCCTATGAAGGTAAACAGAGTTGGCTTGATTTCTGTGGCATCAGGATAGTTTGTCTAGACTGTAAAAACTACACGAATCTAATTATATTTAAGATGTTTGCATAGTTACACATGTAAACCCCTTATGAACACGTGTTTGGAAGGCATAAACCATGCAAAAGCTGGTTATGCTTGTACCAATACACTACCATATTAAACTAAACTAAGTTTTGGGTTGGTGTTACCATTATACCACTCCAGTTAATGAGAAATTGAGAAAAGTACCCTCCCTTACCAAAGAGGTGATTCCTAACTGCATGCGTATCCCTTATACAGAACAAATCACTAATGATTTATTTAAACAAATGCATTTTGCTTTACATTGAAACAGATCAGGAATACATGGTTTCAACTCCTTGTGCAAACATAAATGCCTAAATACTAAAAGCCCTATAAACCCTGTTAACAGCCACAATGTTTGCAGGAATTCTGCAGTGTTTGTCGTTTGAAGACATGGCCTAAGATGAAAAGTTGCTACCCAGATAGGTCTGAGCCAGCTTACATCTAAGTTTTGTTTTCATCCTTTACAGACAGGAGGAGGTTACAACGTTCTCACTGGGATATGAAGTTTCCAAAATACAAGTCTGCCCATGTATGCCGTCACCATTCAGACCCACAGTACCATCTAATTTACTGTCATGAACAAAGAATATTTCATGAGGAGGTAAACTGAATCTCACTTCTCGTTGTGCAAGCTGCTGACAGTTCAGAGGAAATCCAGATGCATTTACATGGAGTAAACTTCTGTAAACATGTTCTGCACTCCAGCAAAGAAATAAATGTCAAGGTAAGCTTGGCAAGTGACAAAAAAGGGATGAGTCATACTTTTCCAGTCTCATTCCAAAGATGCTATCTTTCACCTCCCTCAGTACTGTGGTCACAAGACTGGCAATGTTTCTGCTCCTTTATGGGAAACAGTATTCAAACACTGTGGGTAAATGATTTAGTGGAGCCCCAGAGTAATTTTTCACACATGCTTTGTTTTCATTACCAAAATCTGGAAGAAATAAGTTTCCATATGAAGCAATCAATGTGCAATTGCTTATCTCAAATATTTATAAGCCACTCCTTATCCATGGTTTCAGCTGATAGATTTACATTAAAATATATAGGGTGAAGTCATTTTGTGGAAAGCTTCTTGTTAGGTAATTAATGGAAAATGTTATCTCCATTTTGCAAAAGAAGAAACTGAGGCAGCGTCAGTAAGACTCCATTTACAAGCAATCATTAGCTTTGAGTCATTTAACTTCTGATTAACCAAACTGACAAATCTTGAAAACTCATTTTCAAGACTGTTATGCATTTGCGGTTTCAATTAAAGTCAACAGGGTCTGTATGCACCTAGCACGTCTGAAATTCAGGCCAACGACTCAGAAATCGAAGAATTAAGAATGAAAGGCCACTTTTAAAAAGATCTGCACAAGATTACATGTGATGTCTGGGACACAGCCCAGAACTAAACTTAGTCTCCCAGCTCTCAGTTCAGAGAGTTAACAGGATAATTATCATTATTGCTAACAGTACTGATTAGTATTAGTATTTTCCTAAAAGAAGCATAGAAGATACTTGGGGATGTCTAGCTCTCCCTATTCCCTACTGGATTGTTAATCTAACTGCACCTAATTAATTTTTTCTCTGAAATGATTATTTATTCTTGCTTTAATGAACAAAAGCCAGTACATCATACAAATATTGTCATATTATATGGAGAATCCAGCAGTTTATAAAGGTTTTCAGCTGAATTCATCAGTGGTTTATTCTAATCTCCAGTGAAACCTGAGGTGTGCTGGATTAATTTCCTCTTGTGACTTAACGTGTTGCCATTTCTGGTTTAATTTTTTTTTTTTTTTTTTTTTTTAATGAAATACATAGGAAGGTTTAATTTTGACAAAAGCCATTCAGTTTGAATATTTACATGCCTAGTATCCCAGGATTGTGACTTTTGTCGTACTATCTAGGTATGGTTTTCAGATAAAGAGATCCCAGACCACTGTTTCTTAAAAACTACATTTATTCTTGGCCCTCCATATCTTACCATTATTCATGAAAATACTAATCCTTGAAATAGAAATGGACATGTCTCAGTGGCATGGTGTTATTCTGCATGATTAGCATTACAGAATACAGGAATTAGCCCCTCTGTGATAACAGCCAAATAAAATCTTCCCTTACATCTTCTGTCCCTCATCACCTTCTCTCCCATCATCTCTTGCTTTGCATTTCCGTATGTTGGTTGCTATCAGCTCCCTGCTTCCTGCCACTGTCTGTCAGTATCTTTAGCTTTGTTTTTTTAAACACTGGAGAAGACAGGCAGGTGAGTAAGACCTGTCAAATCCATGTCATGCCCTGTAACCATGAGATGTGTTTGCTGTGTCCTTCCTCTGTACGTTTTCCTCAGTTACGCAGATCAGACTTTCAGGGTGGAACTTGTCTCTTGTGACTTCAGAAATGAACCCCTGAGCCAGCCTCTGCTTCAGCCTTGCAGCAGAAAAAAACAGATGCTTGGAGACATGATTCATCCCATACATTTTAGATTCTTACCTTTGAATGAAACTACTTGAATCTTGGAGCACCCTCTTTCTTTCCACTGATTAGTAGCCCGGATAACTGGCTCAACAGCTGATAGCCCCATTCAAGATACATTTGGTCAGGTGGATCTTTAATTGTCCTGTTCTGCTGGACTGGAGGAAGCCAAAGGAAGATTGAAAAAGGGAGATAGTGAAAACTGCAATGCCAGCACTAAACATTAAAACAAAAAAATCAGAGTTGGCATTACCAAACAACTATCCACTGTTGCATGTTATCCATGCAATTGACCTTTTTAACTTGGCAATTTGTATTTTATGCATAAACCAAAGTTACAACAAAATCCAAATCAACAGAGACTGCAATCTCCAAAATGATCTCATAGAAAAAAGTTTACATGTTTGGCTTGATGCTTTAGATGTTACACCTGTCACTCTTCCTCCAGTTTCTGAACCTTAAAGACTGGATTTAAGGGCCCGCAAGCGTGGAGTTGAAGAATCATAAGAAATACCAGCTGGCTGATTCACATGAAAAGTATGTGCCAAATAAAGCCTTAAATCATTTTATGCAGCCTGTCATTCAAGCATATTTGACTATCATCAAAATTGTTGGAATTATGTTTCACACACACAAATAATCTGTTTATTTTTAGGATAATTGGAAAAGCAACAGATTATCTTCAAATTAATGAATAGGTCAAGTTGTTTTTATAAGCTTAATAACATTTTCCATCATCCCTCCCTCTTTGACACCTATCTTCATTGTTTTCATTTCACATACTTCATATTTTTGTGTTTGGTGAGTCATGAAGTGCCCATTATGATGATAAATGTATCATCTCTGTTTCCTCTTAGTGTTAACTCAGTGGTGTGATTCATGCCACAAACCTATTTTACTCATTCTGTCCTTTGTTGTTCATAACCTTGACTCTCTTAACATCAACAGGACTGTTGGAATCACATGTTTTTACTTAAAAGCTAACATAAAGGTTTTATCTGCTTTATGTTCTATAAATTCAGTCTGGCACATTTTTTTCTATTGCACCAGTTATTCACATGAAATCACAAATGCTATTGTAATGCAAGCTGAAGAAACTCACCTTAAGGGTGATATTTCCTCTATATGATGCTATTTAACTGATTTATTTGAATTAATTAAATATTATAAAGGGTATTTAAGAAGTTCTTTCTTTCTTTTACAGTCTAGGCCACAGTTTCAAGCTCTGTTGGAATGGCTTTCCAGTGCCATGTTAGAAAATCAATGCATCCTCTGTGTGTGGCCCAAACAGAATCACCCTTGGGCCTTTCCTGCCTGGCCACAAAGATTATACCTATATTCACACCATCCCTTTACTTCTATTTCATATGAGTAACAAATGAATTTGTAATATTTCTGAGAACATAGTGGTCAATGATCCCAACTGAGAGCAATTATGTGTGTGTCATTAAAGCAATGTGTAGCTAAGACATCATCTTCTAAAGATAGCAATGCACCATTATGTGTGCTTGTGACTGTATACGAATAGCAAGGGAACATAAAATCTTCCTTAAGAGGAAGTTATTGGAAAGTTAAACAAAAAAGCAATACAATATGAGTTGTGCTCTATGCAGTTCTTTCAGAAAAAGAAGGCTCCATCTTGAAATTTTGTCAGTGATTCACCATGTTTGTGAGCTCAGGGGAAGATAAAATGATTAGAAGACACTAGTTAATGATGAGGTGGGCAGAAAACAGTGAGCTCTTTTGAAAGTGAACACAAATGCACACACACGTAGAATCATAGAATTATAAAATAGTTAGGGTTGGAAAGGACCTTAAGATCATCTAGTTGCTATGGGAGTCTCCAAAATGAGAAGGATTTTCCAGTCTTAGAAAAGACAAGCAAGTGCAGAGACTGTTGTAGCTACAGGGAGTGCTTTTGTTGTTGTTGTTATTTTTTCTGAAAACAAATCATTTTAAATAGATTATTTTGTCCAGTGTTAACCACTATCCAGTGGCCTGCCTTCCCCTTCAGGGGTGAATACATGCCAGATTTACTTGGAAGAGGCTTTGCAGGGAAGTGATTTGGCAGTATGAGCCATGAAGTTGCTAAGAGATGGGGGAGCAAAGAGGAGCAGGTGGGGGAGACTGGGAAGCTTCCTGGCTTCTCCCTGATCAATCTTTATCTGTTGCTCCAATGGGAAAGGACCTTCTAAATGCAAATCTAATGTAACCAGATTGAATAGCCCTGGACCAATTCTTGGTTCAGCCCTCCCTAGACCAGGAAATTATGTGGCAAAGGGAGTGATATCTTTTTGACTCATGCAAATGGCAATCTTACTGCTAACATCAGTGCGTCAAGACATGTGCCTTAATTCAAAGCACTTGCTCATTCAATGTCTTATTTGACCACTGATCTTTGAAAAATTTTGGTAGCCATTTTATTCATTATGTATAAACAGCAATAAAACCTAATTTTCCATTTTCATTCAGAGATGGAAATTGAAGTAAGCTTTGACATAACTCAAATTTCCATGGCTAAATTTAATATTAAGGTTAAACAAGGAAGTGGTGTACTAACTGAAAAGCTCCTTTCTGTGGAAATCTGATTTATAGCATAATGTTGAAGAATGAGACCAAGATCATCTAAACACTCCCTGTCCTGTTTCCTATGGCTATCAGCTGCGGGTATGCTCATTACAGAAGCGTTAGTTGTTCTGGTACAGCTCACCTATCTGGAGCTCTTTTTTCTTCCTTTTTTCTTTCAGGATCACCACTGCCACCTTAGCATGGCTTCGGAGGAAGGCAGCTGTGTGTGAAAGGTGCTGTGAATAGCATCTGTGTGGAAGCAGCTATTTGCATACCTAGGAGCTTAGCCGCCCTGGGTTGCTTTGCTGGCCTGTCCCACGCCCCCTCTCTGCCGTGGCTGTGCCTTCTGTCCCTCCGTGCCTCCCCAGGTAGGGATGCTGCCTTCTCCCACCTGCAGCCCTGGCTCCTCTGGCACTCAGCCACCGCTCTGCAACAGGTGCAACTGGATCTGACGTTTGCCAGAGACTGCTTTTCAGCAGCTGGGCCTGAGAAGATAAGTGCAGTGACTGAGGAAGGCTTCTCCCAAGGGAAATATGACTTACTCATAGGAACAGAGCACTCAAGGAAGAAAATGTTAAGGTGAGATGAGACTATGTCTCACTTGAAAGGTAGGCAGGCCTAAGGCTTACTTGAACCCCATCTTTCTGGATGGAAAAGCTTCTGAGGAACTTTCCTTAGCTTCAGAGTACGTATCTTTTTTATAACTAAGCAGCCCCTTCTATGTCCACGAGCTCCTCTTGCCAAGCTCATCTGGTGAAGAAACTAATGGGCACTAGAAACAATTCTCTGACTGTCCTGGTTCATGCGCTGCATGCTACACATCAGCACGAGAGGATTCCCTGTTCCTAAAATTGAACAGTCTCTATTAACAGCCTCATTTACTAGGACACAGAGCTAGCAAATCAGATGCACACAACTTGCCTGGCTCTGCTGCCTCCAAGCTCTGCCCTGCTGCAGCATGTGCTCTTCCCTCTGAGTTCACCACAGGTAATTCTGTCTGCATATACTTGTAGGTGGCTGGCTAGCTGCTTTTATGCTGCTTATTGTACTGGGAATCTGGGGATAAAACTCTTCTCTCCTTGCTGCTTTGACAGACCATGGCATGAGAAAAGCGCATGTATTATTCAAAAGATAATGAAGTGTCTCCCAAGATCTCTATAGTCGATTTTAAAACTGTTTACAAATCTTGTTTTGTGTTTTCATTTTATTATTAGTTGGCAGCAGATCAATTGTTCTATAATTTGCACTAAAAAAGTAATCTGTAAAGTATTCATAAATGCAGATGAATCTTTTTAAGTAGTGTGTATATATAAATAATAAAATCAAACTTCCTACTTAGTGTTTAGGATTCTGTACATTATATATGAATGTCATTATCTAAACATATAATACATGGATTTCTTTTTCTAAGAAGCAGTGACTATTATCTTAGTTCAGGAAGTAAATTAAATACTTCAGAATATAGACTATCATTCTGAATACAGAAAAAAATGGGTGGGACAAACACTGATTTGAAATACTTACAGGGAGTAATTGCTTTCCTTGTGTCATTGCAAATGATAAAACATTTTACTTGCTTGTTGGCATACAGGCTAGAAATAAACTGATTATCTATTTAATATATGCCCTTCCTGTTAGATATCAGGTTTCTGCCCAATGAATTCAAGAGCTACTCTCAGCTTTCAGACTATGAGTTAAATCTCAGCACCACAAATGTCAGTGGGAGGTTTGCCATTACATTAACTGGGACCAGGATTTCACTCAAGGAGTACTTCTTGGAGAAAATCTTAAATACTGTGATAAAAATCAAATGAGAGAAATCTCAACGTACAAATATATAAGGCATTCATTTCTATCCTAATGTAAGATGACTTGGTCAGTACCCAGAGGCAGTTAAATTAAGCCTGGTTAAAGCTTTTATTTGTTGCTAAAAATTCAGCAAGCTGCATCTAGAATAGATTTTGGTTTACTAAGAGAGAAACAGACTCCAGATATTTAGTGTGTGACATAGCTATGGTTTATTTAGACCATGCATCAGTTGAGAGTAGATAGTTTAAGCTGCCAATGTCAAGGGCTGGTTGTCTTAGAAGCCCTTCTAATTGTGCTAGAAGGTTATGCATCAAGTTATGCATAATTGTGCATAAGGTTCTGTGGATGGCACAATATGCAGGCATTTTTCTTGACAAAGAAGATGAATATGTTAGCCAAGGATTTCTGTCTTAAAAAGCAACGTGTTGCTTCAGTGACAGCTGATCAGTAGTGCTCTTTAGCTAAGCAAATTCAATTGTCACTTGACAGCATGAAGATTAGTAACTTCTTAATACACCAAACAACAGCATCTTGAATTTGAAGCTTACATCAGTAATACTTTAATCTATGTGTACTACACAATCATATACATTTCACAGATGCTATCTCCCTTACCATTAGGCTTTCAATTGGAGCAGGAAGAAAATAATAAAAGCTCACTATATAAAAATACAGTCCTGATATTTCTGCATAAACTTTTTAACACAAAAGAAAGCTTATCAGCATGGTGGAGAGGGCTCAGTACAGCACCCAGGCTTTGCAAAACTAGCATTAAGCCAACTTTATTTTCTCTCAGTAGTGGAACCCTGTTGGGGCTGGTGTGTAGCAGAAATCTTACAGGCTAGCATAGATGCCAGCAGTCTCAAAAGAGCTGTTTTAGTAGCCAGGATTATTGGGGCATAAAAGAACCACAAAGCTCTTGCTCTCTGACTGCCTTGTGCCAGTAATGGGCAGTGAGGGAGCAATAGGAGATGCTTATGGCATATGAGGTTTTCACTTTATGATAGACTCTTCTAGGATCCTGTACTCACACAGATCTGCCCCAGTTTACCAGTGCATCGATGTTATAGTTTTGGGGAGTTTTGCAGCTGAAGTGCTGCAGATTACATTTTAAAGACATGATGCTGACAAATGAAGTTCAAAGTCTTAGGAGGGCCCTTCCAAGTGGCAGCTCTCCAGGGCTGGACAGTTATAGCAGTAAGTTCTATAAATCTTTTCAGAAGCTCCTTGGGCTTTGAATACTTACAACATTTCGTCAGTCTCTTTAAACAGGGAAAATTGCCTAATCCCTTTTTGGAGGCCAGCATAATTATATTCAGAAAATAATAATAATAATAATAACAAAGTAAATTAAAACCCAGGACACTGTAGTTCAGGCCACATGATTGAATTAGTTAATTCTCACAGTAAACAGTGGCAAAAATGTTAATACAATGGCTTTCTTAGATGCACTCTTAGAAATTTATGTTGATGGGAAGAAGTGCAAAAAAGAGCTTTAGGAGATTTATTTGGGACTCTTCTTTGTAACCGAGGAGTAGCTCAAGTTCAGCTATAAAACCTCTGCTAAGCTGCGTACATGTCTCCCTGTACAGTGTGCATTTCTTTATTTAAACATGTCCCAGGCAAAAGCAACTGGACAGAACGCTTGTGTTACTTTATATCTATGGCTTTTTCCTCAATGCTTGCTACTGCTATCCCTGTTAATCAGCATTCTGAAATATTTTAGTTGAAAGAAATGTGAATACAAGGGTCAAATAAATCTCTTCTATCTGCAGCAATAAAACTAATCGTGTTATTGCAGCTAGAATCCCATAGGACAGCTCAGCAGGCTATCGTGTATCCGGATACCTCAGAAAATGATTCAAATGAAGTATCACTCATTTGAAAATGACAACTCTCTGGTGAACTCACACTTCACAGTAAAGCCTCCAGTGAAGGCCTGCTTTTTTTTCTGTCCTGACTAAGGTTATCAAGGGAAAATTTAACATCCATCTTCACATCACGTATATGTAACAAAAGAAAAGAAATCAGATAGAACCTGGAAGAACTTTGCATAGCATCAGAGGAAGAAGAGAATCAAACTGCTGAAGACTCAAAACCAAAATGAAAGAAAGTAACAGTCTGGAAAATTGAGCGAATGCAATGCACTACCTGCTACATTTCAGACTCTCAGAATACCTTCACTTGGCAAAGCACTGCACTCCCTATCACTCTTAATTTATTTTTTACACTGATGCATGATAAAGGTGATTTTGGTGTTCACACAATGTCTTAATTGAATTATCTGACATAAAGTCATCTCCATCTCCTACATAGATAAAAGGAAACAGATTTAGCAACACTTATACCAACTTAATTGGATATTTATATAAATGCGCTGCTGGATTTAAACTAAGTTTTCAGTAAGGTGAAAATCATAAAAAGAGGAGGCTCAAAGGACTACTGGATGTGAGAGCCTTTTCTTAAAGCATAATTGTTGCAAGATCATAGTTACAGTTAAAGAAACAGCTTTTGAGTTCTGCTTGTAGGCGTGATCTGAAGGAGAAGCTTCAGAGAAGCATGCTATCTGCCTGGAATAAAACAGAATATAACTGGCAGAACCCCACAGGTGTGGCTCTGATGCTGGTGTGGCTGCCATGTCAGGGATGACAAAGGCACAAATAAGGCCAGTAGAGGTGAAGCCCTTCCAGCCATAGAGGATGGAGCTGACCCTCTGTGAAGGAAACAGTGGATGCTGGCCTTGCAGGAAGAGGAGCGGCTGTAGCAAATAGCAGAGCCAAACCAGAAAAGATCAAATTACTTTAATTTAAACAAGATATATAATTACATATTGAGGCTTTTCTTGTGGTAGAAGACGTTGTATTTGCTCCTATGCACTGAAAAAATGCACATGTTCAACAAAGTCTGAGTCTGGCTTGAATAGTACCTTATGAAACAAAGCCTATGTTTGGAAGAGGAATACGCAGAAAGCCAAGGTATAAGGCCTGTGAGGAGAAAAGAGCTTTGCCTGCAGAACTACTTAAATATTGAATTATTTCCAGTATCCTGTGCCAGATAATGATTCCAGTGGATGTAAGTTGTACCAGTATGATCTGATATGTCAAGAAGCAAGCGGGTTACATCAGTCATCTCGATCTTATCAGAACACAAAACCTGTGCCTCTTTTTTTTTTTTTTTTTCTGTTTAATGCATCATTTCCCAAACTATTTTTCTTGTGTTCCCTTCCCAGATGAACTTTTCCATTAATTTCCTGCTAATTCCTCAATGAAATCTGCATGTCCCAGCATAATTACTTTAGTTCATTATCTGCCACCTGAGCATAGCCCCAGAACTTCTTAAGGTGCCATTCTAGTAGCCCGAAGGCTATTTCAGTGACAAAGAGAGCAGCAAAGTTGCCTAACTTGGGTGCCTGATGCTATTTGAGAAGATCTGGGGTATCAGCTACCCATCAGAACTGATAACAAAATCTGTGGGAGACCTACATCCTTGGGATTGGAATAGATAGAGGCAAGGGCAGGTAACCTTTGGTTCATATGGAGTTACACAAGATGCCCATATTTGGGTAACTGGATCAAATCTTAACAGCTGATCATAAACATATTGAGGTTGAGCTTAAATATAAACCAAAATTTTCATGCCTGTTAACTTTTCCTGGTGCTGTACACCTTTCAGTCTGTCTTCTTAACAGTTAATCTTCTTAAGTAACAAGTAATTATGTTCTACTTTATCTTGAGCTCATGTAAACGAAACTCAAGTACAAGAAGCTAGAATAATGTTCAGAAGTAAACTGTTATTTATACTTTTACTCATTTGCCATGTTAAATGTGCATCATTCCATTTTTAATTGTCATCTAATGCGTTATTCAATTTCTAATGGCTTTCAGTAGCCATAGAAACTGAAGAAGACTAAAAATGGCATCACTTATGGCCTTTTTTGTTTACTGATCTTGAAAAGAATCCTTGAATCTGTGGTGCTGTATTATCTTTCATGCACAATTGCTTCCAATCTAATTTTATGTCAAGTATTGTGTGTAACTTAAAAACATTAGCAAGTACATTGTATTTAGCATACGGCATTAAAACTGCAGCAGTGGTTCAGTGTGGTATTATTATTTTGTTTCACTGCACTAAACCCTAAAATTGCTTTCCTTGGTGACTCTGTCCACCCTACAAGTATATGGTTTCATATACTGTGTTCCTACTTTATAGTCCTACCATTTTTCATTGCTGCTACTTACCCTTTTTGTCTGCTGCTGAGAATGATGTTTGCAGGAGGAAATAGATGGCAAAGTACTGATGCTAGGAAAATACTTATCACCTCAAAGCTGTTCCTATGGCAACTGAGGCCTACAGAAGTATTGTGACATATATGAAACCTTATGCAGGTTTCAAGCATGGCATTTTTGCAAATGCCAATCATTATAAAAATACTTTATTATACCATATTTTTCTGTTAAACTTCCTAGACATCCATGTGAAATGTCAGTATTTTTAGGAACAGCTTTCTTTTGATATCACGACTAAGTCATTACTTAATTATGCCAATTTCCATGTCCCAGTACCACTGGATTTACAAGATTAAATCATGTTAACATTAAAAAAGGGAGATATTAGTCATACATATTCAAGTATGTTATCTTGAATAACTTAAATTTTTAATGAAATGTGGATATAAGCACCCAGGATTAAAAATATCCTTTATTATTTGTAACTAGATTTATAAACATATATATCTAGTACAAAAAATTACCTTGTATGTATTTTCCTGTGAGTTGTATGTATGTTCCTTGTGTGTATTTTCAGAAAGTGGGCTGCCTCCACTTTCTTAAACAGTCATTGGTAAACATCAGAAAATCCTGGTCTGGTCCAGCAGCCTGACATGGAGCTTGAGGTTTGCCACTTATATATGCCTGGCTTCTGTGCAGCAAGCTCATCCCCTCCACCTGGGGCTTTGGAGATGCTGCATAGTGTGATATCAGGGTTCACCTTTGTCCTGGTTGTAGGTCCTACCTGGTGCAGAGGGACAAAACAGCAAGAGCAGGACAAACAGCAACTTTTTGCTATAAGGTAAGGTCTTTCTTCACTAATTCACCTCCTTGCATTCACAGCACTTAAATACACAGAAAAATAACCATATGACAAACTGTAGGGATGATCCAGGTTGAGGGTGATCAGATCTTGCTCCAGTGCTAGCTGGAGACTTAGCAGCAGCAGTTGTGGTACTACCCCATGTGCACCTGGCTTTCCTGTAGATGCATCCTTAGTGCCTACTTGTGGTTGCTATCCCACAAGTTGAGCCCGTTTAGCTAACTTGCATATGGACAAGGGTATGAAAGTACGGCACCATGATCCAGCCATACCACCATCTGCCTAGTTCTGGCTCACTACATGTGAACATGCTCAGTGAAAGGCACTTGTCTTACAGGTTGTGTGAAGGGAATTTTCCACATTAATCCATCTCCAGAAGTGCATTTCCCTTTGTGTTTTTGTGAGATCTGTGAGATTTTCCAGCATAAAAGATTTTCCAGCTCTTCATCTTTAGCTTTTCTGTGCACAAAGCCTTATAATTTATGAAAGTAAAAAGAAGTCTGTCTTAGGCTTCACTTGGTTCCTTATCCCTTGCTTCACCTTAATAGCTGACTACTAGAAGTTAACATTGAAATTCTTCTTCCTGGGAAATACAGGGACAAGTCTTGTTACCAAAAATAAAAAAAGAATATCCATGCAAGGAGTTTCATGATACAATGATTTTAAAGTAATAATTACTTCCTGGTGTTCTTTCTCAGCCACAGGAGAATTCACTGTCAGCAGGGTCTTACAGGCTTTCTCCCAAGACTATCTTAGAATCATAGAATCACAAGAAAGTAACAGAACAATCCATCATCTTGCATCACTGGAATACTTAAAATGATATTTCAAGCTGTGTTTCAGTCCTACCTAAGCCTTAGCAGAGAACCAGAGTCACCTCCAGTATGATTGAAAGGGCTATGTCCATACCATTCTTCACTGAATGCATCACACAAAAGGACATGGGTTAAGGTCTCTTACAGAATCTTCCCTTTTGGATACCTTCTTAAAAGCTGTTTTACTGCTAGTGTCCTCAGTTACCATGATACATCACAGAGGAATGGGTAATCCCTGGAAACATTTGTCTGGAAATTAAGAAGTAGAAGACATCACATGTGATCCTCTAGTACCACAAAAACTACACCAGAAATATATCTATACATAAAAAGCAAGTGACCTTAAAAATCAAGGTATCATTTGATCACTTGTAAGTGCACTTAACACAAATAAGTGTAAAGCAAAAGTGACATCCAGTGGCCTGCAAATCCAGACAGATTTTTGTAGTTCATATTACAAAAGCAATGAAGAATTTTTCACAGGCAATTTTATCTTTGCTGACTTCCATGAATTTGCTCTTCAGTAGCCTCTTCTATAAAGTTATAATTTGAGGTAAAAAATAAAATAGTTCTGCTAGAGTGGTGAACAAGTTTGGTTTGAACACTTAAGGTTTTCAGTAACACTGCAGTGAATAAGAAAACATTTAAAGATTGTGTACAAGGTCAAGAAGGAGAAAGGTTAACTTCAAAAGGATCAGAATACTTCATTCTTGACACTGAACCTAAGGAATGCTTTATAATTGTTTTCTAAAATTAGATGAATGTGAGTGTAAACACTTCATAGGCAATTTTATACATGTGAGCAAATCAGCTTCATGAGATGTGCCTTCTGGCTAAAAGTTTCCTGGATTGCTCTGCAAAGAGGCCCCACTTCCACAGATTATCTCCCAGGACATGATAATGCCCATGGGAGACAAGGTCCTTCTGCAAGGGGTGAACTATGCAGCACTTCTGAGCACAACTGGAAGAGCCACTCAAATGCAGACATAGTGATAGAAGGGAACCTCAGCCCCCATGGAAAGGAGTAAAGAGCATCAGCATCCTGAAACCAGGGCAGGCAGGGAAGCATTAGGGTATGACATTTTGCAAACCCACTATTTTGCAATCCAAAACTATTTTGCAAGGTACTCTTGTCCTGCCTTCTTAAGTAAGACTGATGTCAGGTGGATAAACTGGCCCATATAACTCTGCTAACGCCCCCCTGTCCAGAACTGCTCATGGGATTTTTTTCTATGGAGAGACTAAGCACAAGCTGTTTTCAATTGCTGGAATTCTGCCTTCTGGCACTAAAGGCTCTCAATACACACAGTAAATCCCAGAAAGTAAATAGGATAAGACAGAAAAATAATACAATCAAAGGGTTGTACACACAAGGAAATGAACAGTGGAAGATGATGATCAAAAAGACAGAAGCAAGAGGCATTGCAGAGGAGGAAAGTCTACGCAGTTGCTTTGGCCCCTTTCCTGGAGCAACCCCTAGTAACAGGAAGACCATTCAAATACCACCACAGAGCCACCTTTTTTTCTTAGTAAACCAAAGACCTGAGGTAGGAACATTTTCCCATGTTCTGTCTCTCCCTTTCTGAAGAGTTGTTTAGTCATCCTAGTCGAGACAACTTCAAAGGCAAATAGACTGTCACACCAATTTTCTTTTGGGATTCAAATTTACCTAAATGAGAAGGCCTGTGTGCATTCAGTAACTTTTAAAAAAAGCTGAAGAAAAGTAAAGTAAAATACCAACTCTCACAAGTTCTTTTGAGGGAAAGAGTGTCTAGAATATACACATTTTGAGCACTGACAATCTAGGTCTGGAAATACTGCCAGTCAAAAATAACATTAAAGGAGTGTGGTAAGGAAGTAAGAGAAGTCCCTTCAGAACAGTTAAAGAAATATAAATATCCTCGATCCTTCCAACTCGTGCTTCTTTAGCAGAAACAGCCACACACTCAGATCACTTGGGAAGCAGCTGAAATGGTGCTAGAGGCAGTTTCCTGACTCAGGGGTAACAGGGGACTGAGATTATCATAGCTCTTCTGAAGTCACCACTGCAGTCACATCTGCTGAACAAGAAGTACATTTGCTGAAGGACTGGTACTTTTCCATTAAAAATACATAAATCACATTTCCCTCACTATTGACAGAGCAGTTGGGCACCTCTGTAATCAACCTTTCTGCTGAGAGATGGTCTTGTTTGGGTATCTTTCATGAGCAAAAGCTAAAAGAGGAAAGGGAGTTTAACTAGGACACCGCCACCAAATCTGGCAGCGTTCCCTCTGAATGTTTTTGGAAGGATTTTGTCCATATGAGTTCTGAGCACAAACGCCAAATGACATTCAGAAGGGAAAGAGTAAGCTGATAAAACTGTGTAGCAGGTTTTTTCTTCTATTTGGGCTGCCTGTGTTACACAAATTACATTGCACTTTTTGCTTGATTAAAATGAAAGGAAGTGAACGTAGGTACTAGGCTTCCTTTTTAATTAAACTGATTAAAAAGGATCATCTGTGTGTTTGTCCTTTCCTTTTATTTCATTTCACTAGCCAAATGGGTTCTCAGAAGAGCTGTGCTGCAAGATAGAATATATCTAATGAGGTAGCAATTTTTTTTTGCAGGTATCTACGTACTTTATCTGGATGCCTTATTGTTAATAAGTCTCTCCTCTGCCCAGGCAGCTGTGCCTATGATAGCAGAACAACATGTTCCCTCCAGTACAGCTTGTGGAGTTATTTCATGTCCAACCAGAGATAAAATGTAAGCTACTCAAAAGGAACTTCCAAATCACCCTGTAAAAGGAAACTGCAGAGAGACAAGCTGCTGGCAAGAAGAGAGATGAAAGGGTTATGTTAAGGACTTATTGACCATATTTCTCTTTCATGGGGCCCGATTATGCAATCTGCCAGGTGCAGAATACTTGCAGCTTCTAAGAGCTGAGCAAGCATTACAGATATGTGCGGAGTGAATACCTTCTTTAAATGACATGCTGGGAAAACAGTCATTTTGCACAGGGGTCAGGATGTGGAGGGAACAGGTGTCAGATGCAGATATTTCAGAATGGTTCTTCCACCCATTCTGGAGCATGCTAGGGAAAAGATTTAATCTGCATTGTTACAGGGGTTGGTGGATATCTCCCTTCCGTATTTAGACATATTTACTGAAAAGGGAATGAGACCACCTGGTAATATATTTTTAAGCTTAAGTATTCCTGAAGGGCAGGGCTGTGGGGACCTGGAGACCTGCCCTGCTGCAGCATCACTGGAGCTGGGACTGATGGTCCCAGAGGACTGAAATGGGGTCCTGGGCTGTGGGCAGGGTGGGGGGCATTCTATGGGGGAAGCCAGGGATCCCTAAAATAAAGAAACAGTTTGCACTGGACGCCAAACTTTCAGTTGGCTACATTTGAATGAGGTTAATCCCCCATAGCAGATCTAGGCTTGCTCTGACTAATGCTTCAGGATGAATTTTATCAGGTGACATTCTCAGTAGATGATTCTGGAATCTTAAACTTACTTAAGTGCTTGTGTTTCCCTTACCCTAGCTCTTTGTCACTTACGTGATTTGTGCCGGCCATCTGGTAGCAGATGTCCTTTGCAGAGAGTTCTGCAGCAAAAAGGCATTAAACACTTAAGCCTTTCCAGCATCATCTGTTTAGGTCTTTCTTCCCCTCGCTGCAGCAGACCAAAGCTTTCTCAGTCTTCCTCTTACTGTTAGTGCAATTACAGAAAGATTTCCTGTTACTCCTTACAGCCAAGCCTTTCTGCTTTTTCCCCTCCCAGAAGCATGTTGCTCTCTTACTGTTGCAGCTATGCTGGGGTTTTTAGAGTTCTTCTGCACCCAGGTGGGTAACAGAATCTTCTGCAGTGGTGTCTTGCTCTCCCACTCACCAGTCTCCCAGCTTATTTGTTTCCTTCTAACTTTACCTATCACCCTTTGAGGTTGGTGAAATCTGCTTATTTTAAGTATCTATTGCCTCATACTGTTCCTCTTTTCAGAAAAAAGAGAACTCTGCAACTTCAGAGACAGTCCAGGCTGCCCCCATCATGATCTTGAAACTTGTTGAATAGCTAATCCTGGTGTACTATTTTTCCAAGTACTTAAAGCACTTCATTACTACTTCTGTCCTTTGGATGCAGAAATGTAAAAGCCCTCAGAAATCAAAATAAACTTCACGTCCCTCGCTTTTGTGTGCTGGAACAGTTGCTCACTGATGTGTTAGCATATGAAGAGGGCAGAAAAATGTCTTTTATTTTTTAAAAATGTCAAGTCACCCTTGGTACAATAGACCCAGAGTTCAAACATAAAGATAAATACAACTCTCAGGTCTGGCATTCTAATTGAGCAATCTGCTGGAAACATGAAAACTGTAGACAGCTTTTAAAGAAGTTGTACTTTCATTTTGATACTCTTCACAACTACAAATAATTTAAATCTAAAGGACATCACTCACATTCCAATGGAATAAATGGAGAATTTCTTGTACTCAGTGATGGATTTTAGCTACGACGGAAATTATGGAGTAAAATAAGATGCTCAATATTTTAAGTTAAAACTCAATAATCAAAATTGGGAGGAATAATTTGAATTGTTTATGTTTATCCCTAGTATTATTATGTGTATGATTACCATCTCTTATTCTGTTGGCTCCAAGCATTCCTTGAAAAAACATTATTAATGACCATGTTCAAGGAACTTGCAAAATACAGACTGTCTAAAATATCCCACTAAATAGATATAGTAGTGTTTTAACATTAGCTTTAGCTTCACCGTCTTCCTGAGTAATTCATGCTGCTTTAAAAGGTTAACAAACAAATAAAAATAACAAATTACCTAACTACTGGTGCAATTCTGTACAAGCATAGTTCAGAGTTAGGAAATGATGAAAAACAGTGGAGGAAGTATGGGATTATTATGTCTTATTTATTTTCACCTCTTCATGGGCAAGGTAGAAAAACACAAAAGATGTTTAGAAGAGAAGACAAAGCACTATTTTTATCTCTTGCTTTTCATTTTCTCAGTCAAAAAAGAATTACAAGCAAAACATGGACTGACATACCCAGAACTCTGAGCAAAATTTGGGTGCAAATTTTGAAGTGCAAAATCATGCTTTTCAAAGCCAACATTTTGATGAAAATGAAACTATAACAGTATTTTTATGGAAATATCTTTGACATTTAAATACTGACTAGAAGCAAAAATTATTTCTAATATGCCATAAACTGTTTGCGTCTGTGGATGCACAATGGCAGCATTAAGTATTTCCATATTTTTGCTTGTTTACTTTGAGGAACACTTTGCAAATGGAAGTTGCACCATTCTGGTCATAGACGAGGCAGAGTATGGTCCTGGGGTGCCCCACAAATCTGCTTCATCCATCACTGGAGAGAGATGCAGCATTTATAAAAGACAAAGTAATAAGTTGCTAAGGATGTTGCTCAGAAGCTGCAGAGTGGTGAAGCATTTAAGAGGTGTGCTCAATTTCAACAGATCTTGATTTTGAGCAGACGGAAGCTGGTGGCTTAGCAGCCCAGCACCTATTCCCCATGGCAGCAAGGAAAGCTGCATGCTGCGGCAGTGCCGTGTCTTGGCATTCCAGCTCCTGCTCCCAGACAAAAGGAGCTTTCATTTAAACTGAGAGGTATTGAGTAACAAGCCTCCACACAACATGACAAACTGAACACAACTGTCTCAAGCAAGGCTCTATTAAAGCATGGGAAATTTACCATGGCCCCACGATTTATCATTTTAATTGGAATAAGACAGATTCCATCAACAATTACAGAGCAGAGCAGCAAGAAATGTATGTTTTTCTTTAGAAGCTGTTATTATGCAGGGTAAACAAAGAGCTAAGGTAGGAGCAAAACCTCTTTTTTAGTGTAAACAGATATCCATCTAATCTGTAGAAGACGTGCAGGAGAAGAAGGAAAACAGGATCTTTCAGATACAATCAATACTGAATAAGCAAAATCATGCCTTTTCCACAGCCCTAATATGGCTACAGCCATCCTTCCTTACCTCTTACAAATTCCTCTGCTAGTGCTATAGTAACTTCTCTCCACTTCTTGTTGGCATATTTGAATAAGAGTTTTCAAAGATTCAGTCTTTGACCTTCCCAGATGCTGCTCATTTAGTTTCCACGAGGGGCACCGCCAAGCAGGAAAAAGCAGAATGCAGTTTAGTATGCCTTGCTATAGCTCTGGTATTTTCACTATGTTAAATTAAGTTCTTTAATATTATGTCTCAATGCCAATATAAAAAACTATAATAATTAAGGTTATCATGTTAATTAATACATATCATGGCCTACTGGTTATTTTTTCCAATGTCTCATAACCTGTGTGGAAATGACACATTATTGAGCAGACAAGCACAAGACTTAAAGCAGATTAATTTGTAATGCAAACTGGTATTCTGCTGTCAGAAAAACCTCTGATAATCCACTGTTTCCTAAACTGAAGATCGCTATTCCATTCTCGGAATGCATACTAACTCCAGAGCAGATGATATAAGATTAGGGACTTGGCCATCAGACTGCAATACAAAACCATGTCTGGAAGACAGGCTTCCACTTTAGGACACAGGGAGATGCATGTATCTAAGGGTAATCTAGGAAATACTTAGTAGATATCCAGCTAGAAATGCCCACAATAATCAGCAATGGTCAAAAGCTAAGTAAAATAAAACAAAACAAAAGATGACTGTGCAATCACAATCCAGCTGTGAATACTGTGATCAGTTTTGGTAAGCAGTGGTAGCATCATCTTTAGAGGTCTAGAGGAAAGGGAGGAAATTTGCTGGCTCGTGACTCTTATTCCAACTTTTTTTTTCCCCAAGCAATCATTGTTGGAAACAGGATTCTGAGCTGTTTCATCAGATATACATGAATTGAAAATAAGACTTAAATAAATAGATTTAAACAACTACAGAAAAAGCACATTTGTATTTTTATTACAGTTGAGCGCTCACTCAGCTCAGTGGATGAGCTGTCATTTTTGAGAGATGAACCATGTTCACTTTTGATTGTCATCCCATATCCTTCAGTGTTGTAACACATGAAAGAATAAATTCTAGTTCTCAAAGCTAAACTGTTGCCTAGTACACACTTAATAGTAAAAACATAATCAAGGCTAATTAAATGAAACAAATGGGTTTGATTAAACAATGTCATAGAGAAACACCAGACAAATTGAAACACCATTTCCCAGAGTTGTGTTCTGCTCTAGTCCTGGTACAAATTGAACCTGAGTGTGTAATATATCATAATTAAATACAATTTTGTTAATAATTTCATTGAAAATACAGTTGGTGGTAAACAGTAGGCTAAAGGGTAGGATGCTGACAGTTGCTGTTACGGGTTTGCTAACTAGGAAAGCAGGAAATTGCCAGATCTCCCTTCATTCACATCTCTCCCATGCACAGGGGACAAAGAAGAGGTATCTTTTTCCCATGGAAAAAAAAAAAATAAACCCTTAAATTCTAAACTACCTCCTACACTTTCCTGTCAGTTAAAACTCCAGTTGCATCCTGACCAGCTCTTGGATCCTCAGTTACCCGCTGTCAACTTGGAAATCTGTAGCACATTAAGAAAGCAAAAGTTGAGGACAGCCCAAAGTAAAGTGAATTAAAATTATGATAAATATAGCAAGGAATATAATTTTAACTCAATAAAACCATTCCCTTTTTTTTTTTCAGTGCTTTAGCAGAGTTTCCATTCTGAGATGCCAGAGAGAAAAAAAATATGGAAAAGTCAGGGAGAGCTTATGTTAAAATACAGTGCACCTTGATTTGAGCATCTCTTGAAAACCTAACTCTGCAAATGGCACACAAATGTAACGTGTGGTTTGAGAAAGAAGCCGAATAAAAATGTATCACATCAGCCAATCTGTATTTCAGGAAGTGATGCAATCAAAGGCCACAGCGAAGTGTGCCTCCCAGATGTCACCTACAGCATTGGGTAACTATCCTTCAGCGTGAAACAAAGTTGGGCTTAGCTACTGGTAGCACCGGTTAATTGCACCCCATGCAACCCTGCTGAAAGTTAAAAAAAAACAAACATGAGATGTTATTTCCCTTCCCTCTGCAGAAGTCGTTCTGATTAAACTCCTGTTACAAAGCCCTAAGACAGCAGAAATGTGTTCTGCAGTTTCTGATAGTAGAATTACCTGCTCCATATCCCACCAAAGTGAACGGAAAGGCTGGTTTGCTTGAGAGCTGTTTGTGTTTTGGATCTGGCCTCTGTCACACCACTGGTACTTCTCTAATTTCAACTTTATAATTTGTTTCATTTCTCTTATTTTCTCTCCCATCAGCTGGTTTTCTTTTTGTTCCTTTCTAGCCATGGTTTCTAAAACTGAATAAACAAGGAAAATGTATGGTCAGGTGACAAAACTCAGCACCTGACAGTTATTTTAGCCAATGCTGATGCAACGACCGTAGCTGATAAATTACTATATTACATCACTGTATATGTTATATTGGCTGCCACCAAAGTAAGTTTTGCATACAGAGCATCCTATCACTATATTACCTCAAACCTGATACTTTCTGTGCATATTTATACGGTCTATTTCCTGGCAGAGTAACGGCTGCCTCAAAACTGTTGCACAAGCAAAGTGGATCTAGAGGAGAGACCATTATTTGACATTACTTATCCTGCTCTCAGGATATTTGGCTGTTTTTCAGTTGCCCTATTCCTGTGAGGCCACAGCTTCCCACTGCCACTGCAGAAACAGTTCATCTGCTGTTGCTTTCTTGCTTTCTGAGCAGGGCTGGTGGCAGGAAGCCACAATTGCTGCCTGTGTTTATCTCTCCCCATCTCACAACCCTGACTATTTGGATAGCAAGAAGCTGTGGTAACTAAGCAGCCGCAAAACCTAAAAGGGACATTTCCCAGCTACTTGCACTGCTAAGAGTAAGTGCAAAACAAGTCCTTTATAAGAATAAGTACATTTTTTTAATGTGAATGGAGTGAGAAAAAGGAATAGCAGGTTTTGTGTGGGTGCTTTACTTACATAACCTTAAACTAAATCTTCCTGCTTTAGAATAAAAACTCTTCTTCCTAGAGACAGTTGTCACTGACAAGGGTATGAGCAACAACTTCATATTCCAGCTACAATCTCAAAGTAATTTATCCTGAGCCTTTCTGTGGGTAGTTCAGACCCATGCACAGCCCATGGCCCTTCTTTTTCTAGAAAGTATCTCCCATTTCCTTAGGGAACAGCAAAATTCCTGCTTCTTTGAAACAGCCAGACCCACTTAACCCCTTCCTGGCATATTTAACACCTCGCCTCTGGAAGAGGTGTTTCAAGCTGATACTACCAGACAGTCACAGACAACATTTGAAGAGGCAGGTTTAAAATGCAAGCTTCAAACTCGGACCTCAGCTTTGCCAAAGGAGGTAGTGCTCAGACCCAGGACTTTGGTTCAGCGTCAGGCGGGATCAGGAGCAGACTCAGTGCGCAGACTGCAACCAACATTGCTCCCAGACCTGCCTCCTCTGCTCGGAACACTTCTGTTACTTTCAGTTTTAAAACAGACAATGCCAGTGACTGCAACAGTCTCCAAAAAAGCCTAACAAAACGGTGATGAGGCTGCTGGCAGTGGAATTATTCTGTTTTCTACAGAAGAAAAGACAAAATTTTACCTCAGCAGTGCTCCTGCAAAGTAAGAGTTGATCTTAAAAACATCACCAGGGATTTCAGGGGGCATTCTGCTCGCACACAGCCTAAGGGTTTGGTGACATCGAGGTCCCAGTTTTGTGCCTCAAGCACCATTATCTTCGGTGGACTTGCATTATAAACAATGAAAAGTACATTTTAAAGAAGGAGCTATGCCTGCATTCATGCAAAGGTAAACTCTGCCTAACCTCTGTGCATGCCTGTTCTCTGGACATCCTATAGAGAGCACAGCCCAGCTGGGCCAGAGACGATGCTCTCTGCATGGGTTGGGGGCTGGTCTGAGGAGCTGTTTGTACATCCTTAGTTTTTCCAGCTGATGGATGAGATTTTCTGGTGGGTTCTGGCTGCCTTTTACCACTTCAGAGTTGCAGAGCACTCATAAAATTTAACTGCCCAATTAAGCAGGTTTTACAGTTGCTTTGTGTTGCTGGAGTACCACAGAGCAGATTGAACTAGTGAAGCTGGCTCATGGTGGTTTTGGGGTTTTGGTTTTTTTGGGTTTTATTTTGGTCAGAAAAACATGAAATATTTGGGCTAAAGTAATCTAAACACAGAGGTAAGTATAGCTTGTACCAGAAGGCATGTGTTTCAGTTCTGTGGAACGAGTCACAAATGAGAACCCTAATCTCTCCTGCTCTTGCACAAGATGGAGGCCCGGGGGGGCAAGTTAAGCTGGCACAGCCTGGGATCTGTCTGGGCTATGAGATGGAGTGGGAAACACAGAGTGGCTGGGGCTTACTGGCGCTCTCCTGGGGCTGCAGAAACAACCTTTTGAGACTGAATCATGGAAAGGGAGGTGGGGGAAGCATATAGGCATTGGCGACAATGTGTAAACAGAGGAGACTGAGCTGTAATGGGGAGTGGAGTGCAGTGGAGGCAGCAGCAGGTGAGGGCTCAGCAGCTCAGCCCGCAGCTCTGCTTCTCACTGCCTGCTCGTCCTTTCCTGGGTCCATTTGGTGGCTTCTCTCACCACCCACAGGGTTCCTGTTTCTTTTCAAGTCTCTCGGTTGTGGGTGACGCCGGATGCACGTGCCAAAGGAGAGGAGAACAGCAAACACTTTAGTGTGGTGGAGGCCTCTAGAGACAACTTCACTACAAATAAATACTATGGTTATCTACACACCAGCAGGCATCTCAGTAAAAATGGCTCTGTGTTCAAGAACACTGCCTGTTTACTTTCAGGCTAACTTTAATAATTTAATCTTTAATTTGTTAATTTAACAAAGCAGTTTGCTGACAATACAAACTATTGGTTAGAGCACTGCTTCTCAAACTGCAGCTACCAGAGGAGCCATGGAAGAGGTCAAAATGACCGAAGCTCACAAAAAGTTAATCAATTCATGACATTTTTATACTAAAATGCCAACAACTTAAGGCAGTCTGTATTTCTCTTGAGAAGCAGGTAGCACCCAGGGGCTGCAGGATTTTCATGGAAACAGACAAATCAGAAAGAAAGCCAGCTTGCAAAACCAAATCATAAATGGTGAAACAGGCACCATTAGCAGCCCCCAGCTCAGCCCCTGTGGGATGGTGCCCCTTTGGTGCAGCGTGGGGGTCACCCTCAGGGCCTGGCTCATCCCACATTGACAAGCAGCCTTGCTTCTCCTGCTGAAAGGCACTGGGGTTTTGGATCTGCATCAAAGTTTATTACAGCATTTTTTCAAGCACTATTTTTTGAGTTAGTGAAACTAGTGTAAATCAGCTGATTTCTAGCTGTTCTTTAGTAGAGATCAGAAGAGGCAAATCTCAGTCAGTGCAAACACACTTCAGTTTAGCTTGTCCATCATGTAATGATGGGGTTTGAGGTGCGATTCTCGCTCAATGGTGAAGGAAAAGCTAAGGGAGCTTTAGCATTCACCCCCATGGCAGCTGGCAGTAACTCCCACCCAATGTGGTGCCCCCTTCCATGTCCTAAAGGCACTCACAGCTATGTAGGGCTGCGCGCTAGCCTGGCTTCACCCTCCTCATCCCCTACCACCCACATGCACTTAGATCAGCACTGAGTCTGTTCCAGGCTTGTCACACTCCTCTGACAAAGTAAAGAGAGACAAAGGGATGAAAGATGAACAGTGAATTTGCAAGGAGGGGAGAGATGGAAGGAATACATATGTGGAGTGGGAAATGGTTGAAAAGATGGCTGGCTGAAAAAAACACCCCACTGAGGTTTTCAGTTGTGTTTGAGGCAGCCTTTAGTAACAGCACTTCTACAGGACCCTGAACAGATGACAGAAGTTGCAAGGTCACTTTAAGAGAGCTGATTTCAAATCTAGCTCAGATTAGAAGGGCTGGAGGTCTGATCACTAGATAGTTATGCAACGGTCACATATGAAATCATCAGTTGATCCTTACATTGCAGTTTGAGTGGTATGAGCTGGCACGGTAAAAGGTGTAAACCCTCCGCCTGACCTAAACCCTCTGCACAGTCTTTCCTCTGGAGAATTAATGCAGGAATAGCAGAAAAAAAGTGCATATTGAGATTATTTTCTCATTCTCAGGACAGCTCATAAAGTGGTTATTTCTTCTGGAATTTTGGAAAAGAATAGCTACATACATTCTTTAGAGCTCTGTCATTCAGACCAGAGCTACCTATTGAACTGTTGTCACATGTTTCATCAGGACATATGCCAACAAAATCTGAAATCCAAACAGGAAGGCATTAAAGGAACCTAGAAACTTTAGATCAAATGTGGATTGCAAACTCTGACAGCTTTGCACTTACACTGTTTTATATAAAGCAGGATTTCAGTTGCTGTCATTTCCAAATGGCCACAGTTTGCAAGCAATCAATAAAGGCACTGAATTAAAATTAAATCAGTAAGACTGTTGGGGACTGTGCAGCTTGTGATGCTAAAGGCAAGGGTTCATGTTCATGAACTGTGCATGTTCAGTCATAACTATTGGTTAGTTTGTTTAAGTCTTTGTATTCAGAGTATTTGATAATTGCATAGAAGAAATTCACGCATGCACGGACTGAGGTCATACAGAGACAAGATGACCTTTTTTTTTCTTTTTCCACAAACGATGGTTTGACTCTTTGTGCTGTTAAAAGGCCTGCATCCTGTTAAGCTCACAGGAGAGACAGCTAACTGCAAAAAAACTATGTTCAAAATAATACATCTCTATATTGCATTTTAATATTTCATTGAAGCATGATTAAATTTTTTCTATTATATGTGAACTGTATGAATGATGGTTTTAAAATCAGTACAACATGGAAAATCTCAAGTGTTCTATTATTTTAATTAAAAAAGGTCTAAACACCAAATATATTAAAATTGAACTCCAACACATTTGTAAACTGATGCTGCCTATGGACAAACCCCACATTTTTTATCAACTGCATACGAGGCAGCAAAAATACATAATTACCATTAAACTGATTTTGGGATGATGGAAAATTGTGAAAAGTTATGTTGATGGCTTGTCTATCTAAACTGTCACCACCCATGGAATGGAATTACATTGTAGAGATTATACAGGACTTTTTTGTCAAGATACTTTAACTCTGAAAATAACTGACTAGCAACCAAGTCCAGAATGCACAATAAACAGACTTGACTAGCTTTTAGGTCTTCAGAAAAAGTGCTTCTGTAAGAGTAACAGTTCAGTGTATCTTTAAATCCCATGGAATACATTTTTTCAGTCCTTAATACTCTGCTGCATTTGTCCCAAGGATAACCCTGGCCTGTATGTGAGATACTTGACCTGTTTGCTTTCAGGATTTCCTAGAACAGAGGGCTACTCCCCTCACTAGAGACAGCATGCTAGATGGAAAGTAAATGTTTCAAAGGCTTCTAATTATAATGAACAGAAGTCCTATTTTAAAAAGTTATAGATACTTTAAAAAGTCTAATCTAATTAACTTTCAATTACACACAGACTATAAATTTTGTCATTCTGCAAACAGAACTCAGGCTCCAAAGTTACTTCCAATGAAGAAGTTCTGTATTCCTTTGGGAGTTAGGCACTTAAATACCATATACATTTCAGGTATTTTTGAGACCTGCATGGTTCATTTCCAATCTAAGTACTGATTTCTGTGTGATATAAAATCACCAGAATTTGCATTTCCATACTTACATTACTCTCCAAACTCCTTTACAAGACTTTGCAAGCTTGTGTCAAAAGTATTTTTCATTGTGTAAGACTGCAAACAGTCATCCTAGAATCACAGAAACATTTAGGTTGGAAAAGACCTTTAACTTAACTGAATCCAGCCCTCAACCTAGCACTGCCAAGTCCACCACTAAACCATATTCCTCAGTGCCACATCTATACCTTCTAAATTCCTCCAGGGATGCTGACTCAACCAATTCCCCAGGCAGTCTGTTCTAGTGCTTGACAATCATTTCAGTGAATAAATTGTTTCTAATATCCAATCTAAACCTCCCCTGGTGCAACTTAAGGCCATTTCCTCTTCTCCCATCATTTGTTACTTGGGAGAAGTCAATGACCCCCACCTCACTGCAACCTCCTTTCAGGTAGTTGTAAAGAGCAATAAGGTCTCCCCTGAGCCTCCTTTTTTCCAGACTAAACAACCATAGTTCTCTCAGTTGTTCCTCATCAGACTTGTTCTTTAGACCCTTCACCAGCTTTGTTACACTACTCTGGACCTGCTCCAGCACCTCAATGTCTTTCTTGTAGTGAGGGGCCCAAAACTAAACACAGTATTTAAGGTGTAACACAGTATTTGATGTACAACAATGATCACTTTGGGAGGAATATTCTTCACTGTTCTGAGTAATATCTTTGATGCTATATGGTTGACTCATGATATTTTTATTTCTCATGAAGAAAATGTGCCAAAATCAGGCATTCCCATGGAGCGCAGAGCAGCATCTCACCTACAGAAGTGAAACAACATACAAGGTGCCTGTTATGATCATGCAGAGTCATGTACAAAGCATGCATATCTCACACTGTGAGAGGTGTCTTGCTTTGGCAAGGCATTATTATTATTCCAGCGTCCATTCATGTCTGTACTCAACACCTAGAGGAAAATCTTAGCTCATTTATTTTACAGTTTAAAATGTATATGGTCTCCTGTATCGGAACTGTAATTTCTGTGTTGATGCGCTCAGTGGTTGTTTGATTATTTTTTTAGGTCAGATTTTTCTCAGGTCAGATTTTTCTCATACTGAAATACTCTACTTTTTCCTTGATTTTGATTGCCATCAAACTAAGTAACTCTGACTTCGAAAAATATGTATTTTTCTTTTGTTGTAGCTCATAGATGCAATGCTATTGCCATGACTTCTGTGATATTTATTTTGGAAAGCTAGTACCTTCCAGGAAAAATCATGAGGGGGTCTTTCTAATGTTTAGATCAGTTTGACACTTTTGCTATCAGTGAAATCTTTTATCTCCTCTGTATCTTCTGAATCTCCATAGCTCTAATGAGCGGAACTCATACTTAAAGAATACTTTTATAAAAGCAAGAGCTGAATAACAATACAGGGAAGAAGAATTTCTCAGCAAAGCTGAAATTTCGATGGAAGAGAGACCAGAATAGATCTCTGGTGAAGAGATGTTACAATTTAGGATCCATTCTTTACAAGAAATGGATGATAAAAGTTTGTGCATCTGTTTTTTAAGGTTTTTTCAAACTACATTAAGAAAATCACTACAGCAATTTCTTTTGCTTCTTAATCTGCTGATCACAATGCACGTGGCACTACGCCACACCTACATTAAGATTGCGGAAATACACTTTCCGAATAATTTTTTCCAAGATCAGCAAGAAGCTATGGGTAGCGCCATCAGAGAAAAAAATGAACAGAAAAAAATCTGGGTCAAATGCTTCTATGAAATGATGACATAAAGACTCAAAAGAGTTGTGTTAAGACATTATAGATGAGAAGCTGTTATGACTGCTGTGTTGCTGGAGGCTACTGTATGAGCACTAGAGCTAATGTAAGGTTTTTAGCCTAAGATGTTGACTTCTCATTGAAATAACCAGGAATTGATCATATGTTTATCATTCTGTCAGAGAACTGACCCCCACCAGACAGGGCAACAGTTACTTTCTCTTTCAGCTGGAGTGACTGAAGCCCAGCTGAATGAGCACAGATGACAATTCACAAAACAGGGCATTTCAAGGGACCTTGAGATTTTAGCAGGTTTTGATGAAGCAGCTTTTAAAGAGAAGTAAGTTGGTGCGTCTGTACTTTTTACTTAATACAAATGTACTTTTTGGATTTGCAGTAAAACTAAACCCAAAGGTCTAGAAGATTCATAGATACTGAAAACGAGAGTTAGTTCCTAGTTGAAACCCATCAGTAACAGCCTATAGTCTCTTACTTTCCTTCTTGATCAACTCCTGTGTTACATTTCATCTTCCTTAGACTCTAAATCTTTCTGAGTAAGGACTGCATCTTGCTATGCAATTTTATGACACATAACAGAAGCTGCTCATAACCATCACTAAAGCCTCTGGAAGCCACTGCAGTAAAAAGAAGAAACACCATGGACCTGGGCAGCCAACGAGTATCCCAATGATACAATTATGATAGTATTTCTATCCAAAGGACAATGGACTACTTAATAAGACTTACATTTGTATGAATGTTCCAGTCCATTGTCACAGGACACAAATACAATTTTACTTTTCATGCAAAACCTTCTCTAGAAGAACAAAGTACCTCACTAAATGTGAACTTTGTCTGCATAAATAAAAGCATCTGGTTTGCTGTCTAACCATCTGGTTTGTCTAAAGTTTACAGTCTCCTGAGTGTTATTCACAGGCCCACATATGATCAAGCCTCCACAGACATTTTTATTTGGTAAAAGTTTTCCCACAGCACTTTATTTTTTCTATCTGTTTTTGATCTTGTAAAAAAAAAAAAAAAAAAAAAAGTAATTTTAATACGTGTGTTGTAATACTGCATGTGTTTGTGTTTCTGTGAACTGCGCAGATCTCCTAGTGGGTAGATATTATGGGCTGGATTCTCTTGGGAACAGTGGAGGGAAAAACTACAAAAGAGGAATTTGGAGATACCAGAACCGATGACTTCTTCACCACTGTCCCTGAGCAAAAGGCTAGGTGAGGGTGGAGACGTTACTTCAAAATGCATCAGCTATTATAACGCAGCAAGGCACTGAGAACTGACCTCTGTCTCAGTTCAAGAGCTACAGGTAACAGGTAACAGGTAATAACCACCTTATTGATCCTGTATCAGATGGAAACTCTGTCGGGTTTGATGATCCCATGATTCCTGGCAGCATGCAGCATTCAGATAACCTAGCTGTGTTCAGCCCTGTGTGATGAAAATGTATTTATTTCCCTTACTGCTACAAGCTGGGCAGTCACCACATTTCTCTCTCTCTGCTTAACAAACACAAGATTTTGTATCTGGAGCCCCTACAAAGGCTTGCCAAAAGGGTTCATTATCCTTCGGAGTTCAGCTGCTCCAGTTTCTGAAGAAAATGTCTCAGTCCTCTGGTAGGTCACTAAGTACACAACAGTTCATGAGGTCTGATACTTCTGCCTTATCTGTCCTCTTACCACAAGCAATGGAAAATGTTTCACTTGAAACAACAAACAGATTCAAAATCAGAAATAGAAATTACCTCAGTAGAGATTAATATAACCTCACAGAAATCTACCTCTTTCTGCTCTAAACCACAACTGATGTTTCAGCAAATGAAACGTGCACAATTGTCTGTTTCTGCAGTCAATAACAATAATCACATCTTTTTATCTACCTAGAGAACAGCAACTTTCTGATGCATTACATCAAAAGGGAGATCTAAAGAGAAAGGAAGACCTACAGATAATAGAGTGCGATACCCTATTTGTAATCTGGACATCCTCAACATAAAAAGGACATGCAACTGTTGGAACAAGTCCAAAGGAGGGCCACGAGGATGATCAAGTGACTGGAGCACCTCCCATATGAAAACAGGATGAGAAAGTTGGGGCTGTTCAGCCTGGAGAAGAGAAGGCTGCGTGGAGACCTCATAGCAGCC
>JAOEHX010035309.1:7023-26309 GCA_025448015.1 Bolborhynchus lineola
GGGGGGAGGCTGCCAAAAGCCATGACCTTCCAGGCGGCCTGTGTTTCCCAAACGTGTGTAACAGTGGCAGACTCCTGCAGGTGTGGGCATGGGGGAACCTGTTAAATTAAAACCAAAGTGTAACAAGAGAGATGTTTGCTGTGGAAGATAAGGTGTACTTGTTCTGCATACTGAGGGTGAGGAAACGCTTGGACATGTTTTACATTGTGACCACAGTACACCTTTTGCACTGTGAGGCCATTTATTTCCCCCTTCTCTCCCTCGCCCCTTTTTTCTTTTAAGACCAGGTATCTCCCTGAGCTTTTGCCAGTGCCTTCAATCTGACAACCAAAAAGCATGATAAAGAAGCAGCAGCATGGTGGCAATTGTTCCTTTTCCTCCCTCAGTTCATCTCTCTGTGGATCTCCCTGACCACGCTGACCAGTGGCTTGAGCTTGCTGCCCAGATTATTAAGACGCCTGGGTCTCTGGTACCTGCAACCTGGTAGATGGCTGTAAAGGAGGGAAAGGCATGCTCCCAGCAAGGTGCCCTTTGGTGGGGCTGCTCTAATGAGCCAGCTTTGTTATCTGCCTTGCTGCTGGTCCCAGAGAGGCTTGCAGGGACGTCTGCTGTTTGATTTTCTTAAAAGGCACCAAATGATGACAGTTGAGAGCCTACCAGGAGAAAATGAGCTCTTAGTGCAGTGTTTCATGTCTTGCTTGCAGGGCTTTATTGGATTAACTTTGTACTAGAACCACCATACACTTCTCTTGCTGGAGAGGCTGATATAGCTTAACTGTGGCATAAAAGCTTTACAGCCATATTTTTGTCAAACAGGTGACTTACATAAAAATATCCTTACATGTGTTAATGTCATCTAAGTTTTGGCAAGGCCACAAAGCAGGCTGTTTCTCAGTGATCTCTGTCTTAATGCTCCGCTCATCCCAATGTTACGTATTGTAACTCTCTTGCTTTGCTTCTTATTTTCCACATTATGGACAGCGTATTTCGTCTCCTGCACACCCCTTGCAAATGCAGAGGTGCTGTGAGAGAAACCACTGGTGCTACTGTCGCCATTTGAGGAGTGCCTTTTTCCTCTGTGGGTACCTGCTGCTTGGCAGCTCCAGCTGGGCAGCACTGCCAGCCTGTGTGAGGGAGACTTGCATACTTTCAGGTACTTCCCCATTATTTACACATGAAGTTAATAACTGACTTGAGAGTTGATCTACAAATGTATTTTCAGGGCTGCTCTTGGTAAATTTTTACCCTCTCAGCCACAAAGCTCTTGTTTTTTGTAATTTCCTTCCTGTATTTTCCCTAACCCTAACACATTTTAACATTAACCCCTTAGTTTTGAAGCAGCCAACGTATTCTCTCCCTCTTCTTCTCCCTTACCTGCTGATTATTTCTTTTCTTCACTGTCCTCTATCTCCACTTCTGTTGTTTGCAAAAAACAGTTTTTCTCCTCCCTCTCCCTGTTCACAGCTCCCACCATCTGTCTCTCTACAAATACAAAGCTTTAGGGGAAATGATTCACTAGGCTGCTAGCTCATTACTCACAGTCTGCCCATCATGGTTTCTGTCCTTGTAGGATGCTCTGACTAACGTAAAGATCAATGAATCCTTGGAATTGTTATTCAATTAAAAAAATAATACCCCAGCAGTTAAATAGATTGGGCTTTTTGTACTTCTTTAACAGCAATGCTTAGTTTTTCTTCCTCACTCCGCTAGCATTGTTTTTCAGAAAAGGATCATTGAAATAGAAGAATACAAATGATCACTGGACCATTTAATGAGACCTTGAGTATCACATGATGCAGGAGTTACTTAATGAAATTCCCTGGCCCAAACCAAGCAAATTTGTGATAAATATGTGCACATATTTTAGGATGACAGCCAAAATGATGAAAGGAATTTACCACTCAGCCTGGCTAATCATTTTGAATGCTTAACTGCACTCCCAAATATGCTGCTTTGCAAGGAGGAAAACTGACACAGCTGCTTTCCCTATGGATTTTCCTCCTTCAGCCTCCTCCAGGCTGTGCACCCCAAAAGCCCCCTGACCCCCCGCCAGCCCTGTCCAGGGGCAGAGTGGCCAGGTGTGACTCTGTGAGCTCTAGCTGGCCAGCTGCCCACCTCTGGGAAGGGACCTCCACAGGCCTCAGCCACCACTGCCCCTCTTCCACAGAGTGTGAGCTTGGGGCCAGGTCTTTGCTCAGGTAATTATTTCCATGAAGTTCATTCACAGGCATCTAATGTTTTTGAGCTTCTCCCTATTAAATGTGGTAGAGATTGGCTGAGGGGCTCAGAAGCCATTTGAGGCAGACTAGTTCACAGTGTTCAAACACTTCAAATGCCAGAGACAGCTGTACTGAGTTGGCAGGTGTGACACAGCATCTCAGGAGACTTGCTTAACCTGGAGGCTGAGCTCAATACTGTAGGGCACTCCAAGTGACCCTAAACGTCGATGTTTAGGTACCCACATCCCATTCCTTTTGTCTTCACTTTGTTGACCTTTTAAGAAGGATTTCTGTAATGATTTCAGGCTTGTCACTGTAGACTAGAAAGTTATTTTCTTAATTGGAAGCTTAGGTTTTCATTTATCACATAGAAAATGGACCTCCCCACCCCACATGCAAGTAGGTAGCAAGAAGTATCCCTTCCTAACCCAATTTTACTGTGCCTTGTCAGGAAGCTGCTGGTGATGTCAGGTACTAACCTATTTCAGTTGTTGAGCTTCCCTTTAGAAACTGGAGTTGTAAGAAGCACAGCAAATACCGCAGTCAAAATTGTAAGAATTGACAACTCTGTACACACCCTGTCCCAGTTCCCTTACATGGCTGCAAGTCTTTATGCACAAGCCTGCTAAAGGAAAATGTGAGTATATCTGCAATGTGGTTCTTCAGGTTTTTTTTCATGAGCACCACAAAGCACGCCCTGTATCAACACACCACATGGGCACCACCTCCATGGAAAGCTAATTAAACATTTCAGGTAATGTAGCAGGAGTATTAATCTCTTGGCTGATATATTTTTTGGACTGTCCAGCACATACACTTTTTTATAAAGCTGTGTTTGGATCGTTCTATAACAAAAATAAAGCTGAGGAGGATCTTTGGAAAGAGCCTGCATTGAGCAGGCATGAAGTGCTCTGTGTCAGAGCAGGACATTTGTGTACAACTACTCTAAAGAATAAGGGCTGCAGAATTTTAAGCCCACAGGGTCCGCTGCTACCCTCAGTGTGGTTAAGGCAGTTTTTAAAAAAGAGCCCTCACCAAAGTCGTACTTATGTGCTCTGTAAAATAAAAAGTTCAGATGTTAGCAGATGTGGTGTTGTTGAGCCTTCCATGGTTGCCAACACCCCGTGGCTCTCCAACATCTTTGAGTATTTTATTGTTCCATACTTCATACAAATTGTAAGAGTCAATGTTACTTCTCTTAACAATCGTTGGCTTTCCAAATGCCAATTGTCCTTTGACATGCTCTGTTTTAAATAAGGGCTGAAGAGCAGTAATGAAGCTAGAGGCCTGCTGTAAAAAATACAGCAGCGTTCCATGGTACTGACAGCACACACGTAGCCATGCATTTTGCTCTCCTTTTGTGGACTATTGCTGCAACACACTGAAGGTGTTAGGGGCCAAGCTGTAAGGAAATAGAACTCCAGAGATTTGAGATCTGAGAGTCCTCTAATTGAAGACAGTATCTTTATGCAAGACAGGCTAAGGCAAACTTGTGTTACCCAACAGTTACCATTCCTCCGTTGTTTCCAGCAATAATAAAAGGTGACGCAATATATAAGGTTGCCCTACAAAAGGCAAATATATTTAATAGTGTATATACAAATTAAATGTTCAATAATGCTATACAAGACAGGAATATCTTTAAAGAAACCCTGAGCAAAGAGGAGGATGTAATTTTTATTTTACACTTATTGCAACATTATTTCTGGTATTTGTTTGCTATATCGACTAATAGAGGAATATGTTAAAAACAGATGTTAAAATAAAACTGGACATTCTTTCCATGTGCAGCTCTTAAAAGTCTAGAGAAGAGAGTTCTGCCCCATCAGCTTCAGAAATAGATGTTTATCATGGTAGAGAACAAGCTGAGCCTGAGTTACCCAAAACAACCAATCCATTTAGCAGAATGAGTGTCTTCTGTCGTCAAAAAGAGCCATCTGGAAGAGCACTGGCTCCCTGCCAAGAACAACCCTTTAACAACTGCTTGTCGTGCACTTTAAGCAATAATGTCATAACGGCACAACCTGGAGCGTTGGTAAAGGTCCTATCGGAGGAGCAATGTATTCCTCCTCCCTCAGTAACCTCAAAAGGATGTTCTTCTTATTCTTCGGCCAGTTATAAATGTGAGTGTTCTGCAGCCAGGTAGGCACGTGTTCCTGAAAAACAAGTTAAAAAAAAAGGCATGAAATCCCATAAATCCTCCTGAATCTGTACCAGAACCTTGCAGATTCCATCAGACCCTGCCAAGCAAGATTTCATTATGTCTGTTCTAGGCACTTCCCTTAACAACATGAAATTCCAATTTGGCTTCAGAGTTGTATTTAGGTTCCTAAATAAATGAACTTTGTGTGATCTCACAGCTTGCTTGTCTCTCTTTCTTTTCTGCCATCACGCTGCCTAATTTCACCACATTTCAAAGGGAGTCTGATCTCAGTGACAGGCATCTAAAGGCTTGTGAAAATAAACAAGGAGAAAAGAAGGCAGACATTTCAGTGCCCCTACCATGGAAAGGCTGCCACCTTGGTAGCTGCTGAAAGATCCACACAACATGTTCAACCTTGAGCAAGACCCCAGGGGAGCATTTCTTATCCTTGCAGTCTTTTCCCCCTCTCCTTGCACTTTCCTTCACCAAATGTGGTGTCCTCTGGCCACCTCCTGAGCAGGAGGTTGAAGCCAGTGCTGAGCTTGAGGAGAGTCTAATGCATCTCCAGATGAGCAGAATAAAACCTCCACCACATCTTTTCAGGGGTTGGCTAATGCTCACTAACAGAATGAAGCTGGGACCACCACAGCCCTGGACAGTGACAGTGGGCTGGTGGATAGGACCCTGCTCCAACCTCATGTTCCCATGTCTCCACAGCCTTCGCAGATTTGCATACAGACAGTCTGAATGTGTAGGGGGGAAGGGCCATTATCATACCAGTAATTAAAATAGGGCCAAAGACTCATCCTTGACCAAAACCAACTCATGACCCCTATGGAGATTTCTTTTTGGAGAGCTGTGTTGGAAACACCAGAACAGAAGACAAAGGGAGTCAGGAGATAAGCAACATGAGCAGTCAAGACATCCAGCACTTGCTCCCTTGTCCTCTTTACTTAGGGGGGCAGTATTTTCCCAAGGTGGTCCCTGTTGGGAACAGCACTGTCCCTGTCAAGTTAGTGGAGCTAGCTCCAAGAGGACCAAGCAAAGAGCTGCTGGCATGCACCGCATCTGTGGTATCTCACCAGGGGATGCCCTGGCATGGGTAGCACATGTCTAGCCTGCCAGCAAACAACCAAACTGCAGTCCAAATACTTCATTACCAAGCTTCATGCTTCGCAAATTGGCTGTCTTGTCTTTGGCCTATACAGCTGCAGGAGCAAGGCTGCGTTGTTTCCACTGCTCAGGGAGTGGTTACTGTTCACTGATGCAACCACTTTGTTAGATCTATAGGATTTATGTAAAGAAGAAGGAGGAAAGTCACCCAGGCACCTACAGAGGCATTACTCTGACCTCACCTAGGCTTCTGAACCAGAAGCTTGGTGAGAGGCAGAGATATCTATCAAGCCTGTCCTTCCCCACTTTCTCCAGTGGCTGAGAAAGTACAAGCTTTGGTCAAGGGTCTCCCCAAAGTGGAGGTTTTAAAGTGTTGCTCCTTCAGGTGGACACCTCAGTGCCCAACAAGGGTAAGATCCTGCGGCGTTCCCTTTGGTGGGAGCACAAGATCTCTTGCCTCCACCTGCATGTCTGATTTTGCATAGGACTGGATTTTAATCTGTGTGAACTTTACTCCTCTGACAAAACTGTCTGAAGTCAGCCAAGAGATTCAAATGTTTCTGGGAGAAAGATAACTACATTTGCATGCATGTGCACACTCTTATTATGTAAAATTTGTTTCTTTACTAAATCTTGTTAAAAGCTACAGAAGGAAATGCAATTAAATACAGTAAATGAGCCTTCTCTCTGTCTTTGATAAGAAACTACATTTCTGGGAGGAAGAAAATGCAGTAGACATAGTTGGTCTGGACTTCAGTAAAGCATTTGATATAGATCCAGAAGGGAAATCATTAGTTAAGCTTGAAAAGATGGAAATTAGTGTGAGAAATGTATAGATGTATAGCAGGTAAGAAGCCAGCAAGTGAGGATATAATGAGAGAGGCACTATACATCCAGAGAAGGCTCTACGTCTTTCTTCCAGAACGCCTCCTGCAGCCAATTTCATTTAATATCCTCCATAATGAACTCAGTGCAAAAAGCACCTGCACGTTAATCATCTCTGGCAACAATTTTAACTTGAGGAAGGTGTGTAGGGGTAAAGGGGTACCTATAGCTGCTATTTTGATCCACAGGCAGAGCAAAGTGTCCTTGCCACGTGACGCTGGCTGTCATTGCAGGTGGAAGCAAAGGGAAAATGCTTACCACCCTAATATTACTCTTATTTGGCTGTGTATCTGTAAGCCATAAGGAAATTCTCTGCATGCCATGGAGAGAGTATTTGATAATTCTGATGATCAAACTGGTAGGAAGAAGGCAGAGTGCTTTAGTGGAGAGGGCAGGGCTGTGCTCATGTTGGCGCAGCATGTTTTGAGCTCCCTTGGCTTCCCTGGCACCAACCCTGCTCACCTTATCCATCCAGCTGCCTCACATCTGACCAAGGGAGCCTCCACTATCTTAATGCTTTGTTCATCGGGTGACCAGATCAGGAGGACTCATTTCTGAGGACTGGTTTGATGCAAGCCTTGAACCAGCAAGACCCAGGTTTCCTTTAGTAGTGTATGATGGGAAGCTGGAAATGCTAGTTCCACCTTAACTGTGTGTTGTGCTTTTCCCCCTCATCATTCAGTTTCCTAATGAACACTCTTTGGATCACACAGTTCCCTTCTTGTTGAAGGTTGACTAATTTTCACATACCAGCATGCTTTATGATGTGCTTCATATGAGATCGACTCATCTAATAGCCATATCCTGAGATGAAACCTTCCAGACCTTGCTTTCCTGCTCTTTTCCACTACCAGCTACAGCAGTACTTGAACATGTAACGGACAATGTAAAAAAGACAAAATGAAAGTAGTTTGTCTGCCAACATCATCCAATTGTATCCATATGTGGAGTTTTTCAGGTACCTCACTTCCTCTGACTGCCTACAGACTTCACTACTGCAACGTGCTCAGGGTCTGGTGCTCTCCTTCCACCCACGATGTTCTCAGTTCTATTATCATTATCTAGTTAGATGAAGTTAGATGATGTAGCAAAGAAATGTGTGGCGAAACAGAGCAAAGCTCATGGTGACAGAAAAGGACAATCTGCACAATTTAGATGAGAAAGCCACCTCTTGAAAAACAGAAGGCTGATGTGGACTTACAAAGGATGGGCAAGAGGCCTGCCTGGAGCCTGATATTTTGATAGGAGCAGCTGAATAAACCAACCCTGGAAATTCCTTATAGATCACTGTCCGAGAGAACCACTCCTATATGCTAAATAGTCTTGTGATATATGAAGTTCAGCCAAAATTAACGTAAGTTTGTTGTTCAAACTCCAGGGGCTGCTATAAACCCTCCTGGGCCACCTCTCTCTGCAATCCTTACGGTGCCAAATGGCTACAGGGTATATGGGCTGAATGTGTGGCAGGCTCTCGAGGGGCCCCAAGGTCAGCAGCAGTCACATCTTTCTCCCCCCAGATCAAGCTGCAGAGGATGACTGAAAATGCTGCCCGATTCCCACCAGGGCAGTCTCTCGGCTTTTCACACTTAAGGCAAGTACCGGATTGAGATCATTCAGGCAGTGAGCTGAATGACATGAAAAAGCAGAGGTACCATTCATCTCAAAGGACCTCACTTTTTTTACAAATCCAGGGACATGTTTTGAAATTTCTGAGCGTATATTAAATTGGAGCCTAAATAAAAAACTTTGTTACACTAAAATCCACAAGTGCAGTGGGATGGCACAGCCCTACAATCATTAGTAACAGGTTTTAAATTTTGGCTCATGTTCCAAAGTTTGGGCACCCAAAGAAACGTAAGGAATTTTCCATACTTTTTCAAAATGCAGCTGTACCTAGGGGTAACATGACAGCTACCAACAGCGCACACAGCATTTAGCAATGAAAAGCAAATGTGAGTACAATATAGCCATTCTGTGCCTAGGGAAGAACACAATTTCTCAACTATAACTGAAGCTGTTTAACTTGAAAACAATCCAAGAGATTCTCTCAGAGTGAGGCAGAAAAGACAGGAATCTGTTGCATTACTTATTCTCAAATGAATCTTCAAAACCAGTAAGGAGGGCAGATGAAATTGCAAGTCCTAAAAAAACTTGTAGTTTGCCTTTGAAGGGCCCATCAAAGTTCAAGCAACAGCCTAGCACTTTAGTATTTATTACCCTCTTTACTTTTATATTCGCAACCCAGCCTCTCCCAGATCCTCACTTCACATCAGTCATAAATCTCTCCCATCTCACTCATCGGCATTACATCTGGACAAAATTATAAAAGGGTTAATATAAAAAGCACGTTTGCTGGGTAGATTGTCTCTCTGCACGTACATTCTTTCAATGCTGAAGGCAATTTGAGTTTCAGTTGTACACTTATCATCAGAAATACATTTATGCACTGATTTATATTGTGGATGAAATGGTTTTTATTTGTATGTACATAAAACTTGAAACTTTTCACATAAAGTGTAGCTTTGGAATATTACTAGTGGGATATTAAGAACCAAGAAATTAAGGGTTTGGGTTTTAAGATTTCATCTGGTGCGCTGTGATCAAAATAATATGTGCTTAATCCTGTGACAAGTATATACGCACGTATGAGCGTTACCTTTCTGGCATTTGGAAAAAGCACGGGGATGAATCTGAAGTTCATACTTCCTTGTTGTATAAACTCGATCTGCATCTAGAATAGAACAAATTGCCAGATTTATTGTAATGACACATTAATTTTTCTTTGCATACATCTGAATCCTATGCATAAAAACATTTATTGCTTACTTAAACTGCTCTTCTGTTAAGTGATTTGATCTATTGCTGGTGGATTCGGTATCGTTTTGTTTGGCCACTTAATCTGATTCTTCATTACTACAGAAAAGATACAGGAAAGATCTGTCAGCATTTCTTGAGCATTTAGTTCTGCAGTGTGAAATAATTGTGGATATTGCTGCAGTTGCAATCCCATGAAATCCATCCAGAACCAATGATGCTTGACTTGACTAAGGACCTTGTTCTGTCTCCAGTAAGGTGGAAGATTTCAACTGAAGGCTGGCTCTGTGTCCAAACTGGGACCTAGTCTGTCCTCCATGTCCTAGCTCCATGTCTGAGCTGGGATCAGCCTGTTCCCTGTGTTTGCATACACGGGCATCCCAGTTGTAAGGACAGCAAAAGTACTGCTGCGAGCTCATCTGCTGGTGACAGCTTCTGAGAAATTTGACTGCAGAATCAAACTGGGGAATCTGAGTAACATGTAAACTGGATAATGGTAAGAAGGACAGGAAACTGCAAACTGAGGGAGGAAACCTGAGTTTCATGGCTCTGTGGGCTCTTCTGGGCTAAGTGTCCGTCCTGTGACAGACTGCAGAGATGAGCTTCTTTGACCCCCTGACACTCTGCACCACCCAGGAGCCTTCCTTTGCAGCTCTTGCCTTTGCTTTTCAATTCCACCTTTCAGTCCACAGGACGACCAAAGCAATAGGGCCTGGTTTATAGGGGGGGAGGTCAGGTGCTGTTGGATAAGATTGTGCTCAGGGGTATATGACAGGGCAGCAAGGGCTCAAGAAGGTAAAGGAGGGAAAAAAAATCACTGAACAATAAAGAATATGGAGAAATAAGATGAGCATGTTTAATAGGATTTTTCTTCCTTGAACCTCTTAGCAGATGTTAATGAGCATACGGAGCTGATGAGAGGGAGGATTAATGAATTCCAAAGGGGGCGTTTAACTATGGGGATTAGGGAAAACAAAGCAAAGAACCTGCCATTTGGAAACAGATTTGTCTTTTGAGAAGAAGAGACAGAGTCTTTGTAAAACAGCAAATGCATGTCCTCGCTTACCATCCTGTGGATGTACTTAGTATGTAAGCCGTGTTCATCCCTGTCCAGCTGGGATTCAGCCCCTTCCACATCCTGTTTGTATTTTGGACTGATTGCTATGATTATCATCACCGTCTTCTGTTAGGGGAAAAAAGCACTTTTATGAAATTGGGAAATGCAGCGTGTTTGGTAGAGGCAGATCGGAAATCTGCCAGTTTGTGTTTTAAGTGATCTTTATGTTCTTGGCAAACATGAGAGGATCTCATTCATTCTGGCAGGAAATAGAGGAGAACTCGTGCACTCACTCTCCTCATTATTTCTCAAGATCTCATAATATAGAAAATCTAAATGTCAAGAGATATATTAGCAGCTACCAGTTTACAGTTGGAATCCCTGTCATAAAAAGCTACTTTTTATGGTGTAGATTGTCTATGTACATACACAGAAAAGTTTTATCTTCATATTCAGCCTTAAATGTTTTCCAACAGCTTATGTTGTAAAAGTGCATCTTTTTAGCTAAGTAAAAGTACATCTATTTAACCATCTACGGCTTTTTATGTATAAAGCCACTAAAGGCAGTTGTTTATGGAAGATACCTCTAGGGCTCTCAGCAACAGAAATGACAACGATTCTTGCTGATCTTAGTAGTGGAGAGTGCAGTGGGAGATGTGGGCACATTTAGGGGTACCTAGCAGCTTTGTTCTGCCTCGCTGCAGTGGGCTGAAGGCAATGCTCCTTGCCGTGCTGGGACAGCCCAGATCCTGTTTCATACCAGGCCCTCACTGAGCTCAGGTTTCCTCAGAGGGTTCATCCTTCATCTCTCAGAAATGCCTCTCCTCCTTAATGGTGAGCCAGTGAAGAGGCTCAGCAGATGAAAGCCTCCTACTTGTGTTTACCTAGGGCCTGTCTTTCATCCCCATCACATCAGGTTGTGTAAGGCTTCCAAGTCTGTGGCTCACAGTCAGCTTGGCACCTAATTAACTCTTTCCTTCTGTGCAATATCAAGGGAATTTGCCTCACCACAGGGTCAAATACAGTAAGGAGCCATTATCCCTTACACCAACTTAACATACTCCAGAATTACTTTTGCTTGCGCCTGACATGCATGTAAGCACTTACAGATGTTGAGGGTTTGCAGAGACATGCCCAGTTGCACACATCCCCCTGCTTGTGTCCAAGTAGTCCCTTCTTCCTCATGCATTTAAGGGTTTTAAAGTTAGAACTGCCTCCACAGTCAGTGGAGCAAACCAAGCATTTCTGGGGTGGGCAGCCAGAGAAGTATCCTCATGTGGAGGCAGGGAATCATTCTCTGCACACACTGGTCTCTCCTACTGACTATGCAGGAGTCTGCCAGTTTGTATTTTAAGTGGTAATGATCTTGGCAAAAGCAAATTCACTCTGGCTTCTAGTTTCAGTGCCTCCATTGCACATGGTGAGCCCAAGCCTAATTTGTCCTGATGAAAGCCTCAAAAGGCCTGGCTGCATTGCCACATCAGAGGCCCCAAGCTGATTCTGCACGGTAGAGCACTTGAGCTGAACTGTCTTGCTGGACACCTTTAGGAAACCTGCGTAGTGCGAACTTGACAGTTCAGCACTTGAGCTGAACTGTCTTGCTGGAACCTTTAGGAAACCAGATAGTGAGGCTTCCTTGCTCAGGTTGGGGAGAGCCCATCACTTTGTCATCCTGTTCCCAAACTATGGAAATAAGCCCAGAGTGAGTCAGAGTCCCAGTGGCTACCCAGCCCAGCACAAATGAACTGAAACCACCCCATGATGGCATGTGTCGAGTGACATAATTGCCAATTTGTGTCTAGCTGCGCTGGAATAATGGGACCACTTGGCTTGATCCTAAAGGAGATGTGCACTCACTGCTTAGTTGAACTTCAAAGGAAGATGTGGCTGCAGGGGACTCCATTGGCAGCAACATAAATCTCTATTATACTGCTTGGATAGATACAAAGTGATGAGAGGAAATTTATCATTTGACTAACAGAATACCAATTTCAGTTTACATACAGCATGGCTTATCCAGAAGAACCCTTTAGTATTTTAGACAGCAACGTAAGAGGTACAGGTGAGAAGGAGGATGAACACTAGCCACTACTATGCAGCCTGGGATGAAATACAGATATCATTTTAACCACACATAGATAAACCACACTATTTAAAAATGAGATGGAGAGACAATTTTCCAATGGTAGCTTCAGGCTGAATGTAACAGCCAGCATTGGAGTTTGGCAGGAATGCCAGAACTAGCACTTAATTTCTTAAAGAGGAAGCTTTGGGACCATAAGATACATTAGTGAAGGAGACTTGTCTGTGCTCACTCTGCAAGGCCACTGCCATTTCTATAGGGGCATGGAAGATGATAGTAGGGTCTTGCATTTTGATTCTGCTCCTATTGCTATTAGAATAATTTAACCATTTTCCTCAGGTCACCTCTGCCATGAACAAGGTTAAATTGCCTTTACATACATCACCTAGGTACCGCTCCATCCACTTAATGATGTCAATACCTCGTACCGTGTCCTCAAATATATCAATCTGCAAGAGAATGAAAGTCTGTGATGAGCATCCTTTCACCTTTCCCCCTCATTTGGTAGCACTGAAAAGGCACTGTCTCTTTTCCCTAGCTTCTAACTGCATGCCTAATTCCCTTAGCAAAGAAACATGTACAAAACATAACTTCTCCCCTTTCCCAGAAGCCTAGAGTTGAGCTGGATGGGTACTGTAGGCAGGTGGAGGGGGGATGCTGCAGGCACACTGCTGGGCTCCTAGTGAGCCAGACATTCAACCAGGCACCTTGCCCTGCCAGCTCCCAGCTCCCAGGCATTTTTTGCTCAACAGAACAAGAAATAGTCACTGCTGGTGAATGTTAGATACATGGCGCTTGCAAAATGGCTCTTTTACCTCTCTAAATACCTCACAAAGGTGGACAGTTGTCCACATTCGTTATCTGTACAGCTGCAAATGTCCACTGTCCTCTGGCTGATATGGTATATATTAGTGTCAAGTCTTAGATTCATATTGAACTAAATTTTCAGGGTGTGTAGTGGGAAGTCAGGCAGGTCACTGATAACTCAGACTTCAGCAACAGCAGAGGCAGAGGACTTCATAGGATTGAATGCAACCAATGCCACTCACTTCCCAGAAACTGGCAATCGATGACTGTGACCAATGCAGTAAGTATTAACTTCTCCAAGCTTTTGATAAAAAGTCACGTTATGCTCTCAAGTCTTTTCCCCATTTTGTTTCCCTGCTTTGGGGGCATTTTGCTGTATTCATTATTCTGCAGCAGGCTCCAAGAATTGTCTGTCCAGCAAAGGTGCTATTCATGAGCCTTCTATTCCATACCTCTATGGTGTCCAGAGCTTTCTTATGAATTTGTCATAGTACAGAACTGCTGGAGAGAAGTATAATTACAGTCTCTGGAAAAAACTCTTTGATTTATGAAAACAAATAAGCTTGTGCAAAGCCCCCCACCAAGTCTTATTCAGTTTAATGATAGACACTTGCTTAAATGCTTTCCTGAATTGAAGCCAGAGTGAAGGTTGAGAGGTCAGATAGCATATGCACTTGAAATAAGAAAATATGAATCAAGATTTTGATGAACGTCAAATCCTAGAGCCTCTGTGGATGGTTCCCTTAGAGAGGGCCATTATGATGAAGTAAGCTCATGAGAAATTAAATGAAAATCTGGATGGCTTATGGAATTAGAGAGTTGGACACAGACCTTTTCAGGCCAGTGAGTTTAGAATCCCTTTTAAAAGTATAACAAAGCAAATGAAACCATGAGACAGGCTGTTTCATTAAGCTCTGTGAAATACATTGATTTTAGATCATTTTTAGCAGAAAGGTATTCACATCTGAAGAACCAGCGATGTAACAGCATCACAAAAAAAAAGCTGGGATTGGACGAACATGAAAACTGACCTCTTTAATATTGATATTACAGATCAAATATGAGACAATGCTAATGGAATAGCTCACAAAACTTCATACTATTGCCCATCTGGTGTCTGGTGTCACTAAATGAAATTTTTTAGGGTCACTATTAAACCACATTTAAAAGCATGAAAACTCAGTTAAAATATGAGAAAATGAAAAGCAAATCATTTAAGTTTAAACTTTTAAAGTCAAGGCTAGTTCATCTATTTGTACCTTCTTTAACCTACCAAATACAATGATAAACAGAAGCACGTTTAAGTGGACAGTGTATCATCTTTGCTTTAAAAAATGCCCCTTTCCTCTGCTGGCTGAAAGTCATTTTCTCCAGAAGAAATACTTACAGCAGTTTGAAATCCATTTACAAGCAGGAAGTTCACGAATTTCATAACCTCCACTGCTGTGTCCACCGAATAGGTTATAAAGACCTTGCCTAGGAGAAAGGATCCACATGAATATGCAATGCATCAAAATACAGCATTTGCAGGGTGAGACTTTCAGAGCCCTCCCCTTCCACTGCACTGCAGGTTCTGCCCACCTGTGTCTCTTTGCATTTACAAAATGGATGAGAATAGCGCAGTATCTTGGTGTTGAACTCAACCCACTGTACGGAAACATTGCTCTAGATTTAAGCCCCTGCTGCCTTACTGCTGGCAAGCACCCCTGTGGAAGCTGCAGAGGGTACCATCACTCTGTTGCTCACCCTGCCTTGCTATCAGAGCTGCTTGTTCCCCAGCCTGTTGGCATATGTGAGGTTGAGTCCTTATCTAGAGCTCGTGTCACCTGCACCCTCTGCAACCAGCACAGCTTTCCCCCAGACCTCATTGATCTCACTGACAGCTGGAGGAGCCCTTATGCATGCTGTACCCCCTGTGCAGGCAGGATGGATGGCTGAGGGCAGCAACATCTTCTGCTGACCTTACCATTGTGGAAGGAGTTTTCTTACTAACTAAGGCATCATGGACTTGCAGACAAGGTAAACCATCTGGCTAATCTAATCCACCTGTGCCTGTATCACAAATGACACAATTTTATCTAATTAATTCCTGTACCTAGGACATACTGATAAAGTAGAGTCTATCCAAGAGTGCTGTCTGATGTCATAACTCACTCCTACAGACCAGAGAGATGCAACTCTCTGGATTGGAAAGGTGATGTGAAAAATGAAGAATAAAAAAAATCAAAACCTCAGGAGAGGGCTCCCAGCAGTGGCATCTGCTGGACAGCAGGGCACTAAGAATGAGGGCAGTTTTCTGAAACCTGACTTTCCCATAGGAGTTGAAGGGTGAGAGCTCAGGGGCTGATGCCAGGGGAAGAAACCCAGCCAGTGCCTGTGCTGCCCTCAGTCCTCAGTGTTGGGCTCCTTGCCCAAAGCTGTCTCCAGTCACCAGGTCAGGGAGGAAATGAGGTCAGTACTCAACAGCTTTGTCTGGTTTGGGACAGGCTGAAACACTTTATCTCTCAGGCTTTGTTTGTTATTAGTCCTTTACTGTAAGCTTCAGTGCCTCCTGCCTCAAAGGGACATCCTGTTTAGCAAGAAGTCATGAAAGCAATCTAAATGGTATTTATTTTTTGTAAACAAAATAACAAGCAATTAATGACAATTACATTTTCAGGATTCAAGGAGATCATTCCATCACTCCAAGCACAAACACTCACACCCTACAGATGCGATGACACTCAGTATTTCCTTTTCTGCTGTCTTTGTGTGTTAACGCCATTCCCCCTGCCTTCTTCCCCCCGGAGCTTTCCCACCTAAAGCTGTCAGGCTGCGCTGTAAAATCTTGCACAGAACAAATTTGCTAACCACTTACGCAACTCCTCTGGCAAATTGCTGGTTCTCAGAGTTCCCTTGGCTGCAGGGTTACTGAGAGGTCTCGGGACGGCAGCTGGAGATGGAAAATTGTCACAAGGACAACAACATGCTTCATCGGAGCCACATGCCTTGGGGGGCAGCTGGCCATTAGGTAGCTGGTTGTATAGCTGGTTTCTACAAAGAAAGGCAAGTCAGGACTTAAGAGTATTTACTTTCAGCAAAATGTTTTTTTTGTCTTTTAATAACACAGTAAGAACATTATCTGCATATCAGCTAGGAAAAGTTCTTGTAGAAATGCTTGGCTTGGCATTTCTACTTAGTTTTCACAGCATCTTCTGAACGGATACCTTGGTGACAGTCTGCCGTAAGAAGGGGTTTACTGCAGAAGCAACATTTGCCACAGGAAGTGCACCTCACAGCTGAAAGCTGTTCAGTTTGCCATTAGCAGAAGCAAAGGCTGCTTCCGAGCGAAAAATATATGCTGCATCATGGATATCGTTTTGCATATGGGAGCAGGGAGGCACTTGCGTAACCTCTTCCCATATCTAAAGGATCCTTTCATGGCACCTTTGGGGCTCTCAGGATGCCCTGTGCAGCACAGGAGGCACAGCGTGAGGTGGGAATTGGGAAAAATGAGGGTCCAAGGGCACTTCACCTGGGGGACTGGCACAGCTGGGAGGGTCTCCAGTTTTGGACAAAACTCCAAGTTTGCTAAAGGGAACAAAGTCAATTTCTGGAGCAGCAACAGCAGACACCACAGGGGTTTCTCATGTCAGGGGTCTGAGCTCCACACTTGCAACAGCGTTGCCTAACATCTTCCCCATTGTAACAAGCAGAAAGGGACGACTTGAGGAACCCTAGCAGCTCTTGTCCTACTACACTTTGGCTTCACAGTTCCAAGTCAGTAGGCAGGGGAATCAACTGAGATTTTTACGTGAGGTGTGCTTTGATTCTGCTGGGCTGAATCTGCTGGACAGGTGCTAGGTTTCTCTGACAGCTTTTCCCCACAGAGCAGTGATGTTTAGTCAATCAAGCCCACTCTCTTTTTTCTCTTTGCCTTCCTTAAATGAATGATGACAAGCTGGTCACAGCATGTTTTCTGTTGTCACATTAAGATTTGGTTTATTCATTTTGGTACAGATGTTTTCTGTTACAAAATACTCTATAGGCAAATACTACCAACATATAACTGCTGTTCCTGGAATCAGCATGCAAACGCCATGCAGGCAGCCGCAGGACAGACCCCGCACATTCTGGATTTATTTTAGCAGAAGAAAGTACCAGGAAAAGCAACACATACCTCATTGATGGACACAAAAAACTATCATGTGCCTAATTTACAGATCTTCCTGAAACTTCACCTTATCCAACAAATGTGCCAAAAATTACAGAAGCCTGTTTTTAAATTTTACTACTGCAAAGGGTACCCACTATTCTTTATATATTCCATAAAAGCTCGAGTGCAATTACCTCTCCTGAAGGTACTGCATTATCTTGCTGTCACTTTTCTGTCACAGCCACTAACTTTTCACAGGCAGAACAGTGTGATATTTCAGTCACCAACCGTCCCACCAATTCTCCCAATTTTCTGCTCATACTGTGTCATGTTAAGTGCACATTTTCAAACACAGATGCCTGTAAGTTTAGCACCTCTAAAGGTAATGTGGCACCTAAATAAAAACAGTCAGATTCCAGATGTCCTCAATACCTGACACTTCAATTTGTCTTCAGATAGCTGAGTCTGGAGTAAACTCTGCTTGGACAGTATTTTCCATCTGTTAATGACATACTTACAAGGAGGAAGATATAAGGCCTGGTAAATTAATATTTGAGAATCAGTAAAAAGCCCTGGATACAAAGTGCTAGACTTGTGATGGTTTACTACTACAGGAAAAATCATAGAAAAAGCTGCAAACAGCAATGTAGAGATATATCAGCAACAGATGGGATTTTCTCTCTTTTTCTCTGCACTGCAGAGGAGATAAGAAGGAAATCACTGGACACTGATAACTAAGGCATCCCAGGCTGGTACAGAGTAAGCTGAAGACTGCAGTGAGCCACAGACTTGACCTCTGCTCTCAAGCAGGAGAGCTCTAAGGTTTCAACTGAGATATTTTTCAACCCCTCATCCCTTTAACCTTTCAGCATTTATCTTCCTCAATGCGTGCATTTCAGGGTGTGCTGTAATAACATATCATGTATCTGGCTTTGAAGTTCTCTAGGGTAAGGTCAGGACCCCGCTGGGTGTAAAACAGCAAATAAAGAAAACTACCCAGGGGCTTGCACATACCTCTGCAGCCCAAGCACGCTAACATGACAAGGCTTCAGACCTACTGGTTGAAAACCCACAGTCAGATCAGAGGAGCTTCCATTGTGCAGAACCCCCTCTCCATGTCTCCCCACCTCCCGAGGTCATACTTACGGGAATCGAGGAGGACCAGGGGAGGAGCATGTCCTCTGGGGTTGTCGGCCTCTGGTGCCTTGGGCAGCATGAAGGTCTGAGTAATTCGGGATGACTTGCTGGGCCGGGCGGATAACCCTCATGCAAGGTCCAGGAACACGAGGAAGTGGTTGCGATGCATGTTCAAAATGTTGGTAAGGCGTTCTGCCATCTGGGAGGGTGAGAAAATAAAGGAAGCAACTATCATTTCAGCCAATACATTTTTCCCTCAATTTGTGTTTATTCCTTTCCAGGCACGTCCTCCTCCATGTCTTGGGAAACCAAGCAGTTTGGAGGCATTTGCAGGTATCTTGGCCTGAAAGAAGACAGATTAAGGAACATTTTACAGTCTGAAGTTTCCATTTCCCACTTGGCAAGGTTCAAATCCTCACCCTCAGTTGGGCTGCTGGGACAACTGACAGTTAAACACTCAGGGCTGCTTTGTCCCTGCACTTACCATGCCTCAGTGTTCTTTGGTTTTGGGGTTTTTTTAATTTCTTTTTGGCAATAACTTCTGAAAATGAATCATCCCAACGTTCTCATGAAAGCAGATGCAAAATCCTGGAACAAATCAGTTTGCAACACTAAAGCTAAACAGGCTGTGATTATTGTAAATGAAAAGCAACAAAATAATCTCTTGGTTTGTTACTTCACCCTGTATGAGTTTTCTGCCTAAGTGACCTTTTAAAGCCTTGCTGCTGCTCCTGTTGCCATCCAGGAGGCTGCAGGGAAAGCCCAAAGTAATAATTTTGCTCAAGCAATTCTGAAAAACCTTACTGTTGTTGGTCACACACACGTAATGCTCTTTAATAACTAACACACAGTGGAACTGTTGGCATAAACTGAAAGCAATGTAAGCTGTTTGT
>JAOEHX010035310.1:1690-24553 GCA_025448015.1 Bolborhynchus lineola
GGTTTTTTTATATTTTTTATTTATAGATCACTCTATATCTACATTGTGCAGAAATGAAACAGATCAGAAGAACTGCAGGATGAATTAGGGACTGTAGTGAGAGGACAAGGAGTCATGGGTTCAAACTCAAGCAGGGGAAGTTTAGATTGGATATAAGGAAGAAGTTCTTTACTGTGAGGCACTGGAATGGGTTGCCCAGGGAAGTTGTGAATGCTTCATCACTGGCGGTGTTCAAGGCCAGGTTGGGCATAGCCTTGGCTTACATGGTTTAGTGTGAGGTGTCCTTGGCTGTGGCAGGGGAGTTGGAAGTAGGTGATCTGAAGGACCTTTCCATCCCTAACTATTCTATGAACTATTCTAAGTTATCAGTGTATAGACCAGACTGCAAACATCTGGTATATGTATTATGTATATATTGAATATAAATTTTGTAAACTGCCCTACTGGAATTAAGTTTTGTAGATTTCCATGTTATTTAGGGAAAAAAAAAAAAGAAAGTAAATAACCTTCTAGCATGAAGGTACACTGAAACAAAGAGGAGCTGACACCATGCTGTCATAATGAGGTAACGGCCTTCAAAGATGTGAACTGCTGGGTTTTTGTTGCAAAGAAGCATTTTGCATGATGAAACATAAAACAGGTGAGAACTTCTGTATGCAAAGTATAAGCCCCTCTGCCTAAATTAGTTAATACAAAACTATTCCAAGAAAATGCCCAAAAGCACAATGAGAAAAAAATTAGATGCTCCTAGCAGGAAGGGTTCAGTGAATACCTTTTTAATCAAACTGCCATTGCACTCTTACTATGTAGGGCATCAGACCATGTGTAATTAAGCTGTGGATGTGTATTGTAAGATGTTGTGGGAGTAAGTTCAGTAAATAACTGGATGAAATACATCAGAAAAAAAAAAAAAGCTACAAAAGCTTGAAGGTCTTTAATATCCTTTGTCTCTGGGAGTCTCAGAGCTGCAAATGGTTGCATGCTGGGGGAACATTCTCAAAAAGTAGCTTTGTGCATGCTTTCTGCTTATATTGTTTCATTGGTATCTGCCTGTGGCAGCTACACTTCATTTTTCCTTGGGGTCAGGTTCTAGTCCATCACTTATATAAACTAAATTTCCTTCCAAGAAGGAAGAGGGCTAAAGAGAAAGAAACTAGGAAAAAGAAGTGTTTGAGAATAAGAAATGAAGGGGAAAAAAAGAAGAGGACATGTAAGTTGTAGAGGGGAAATAAAGGCAGGGAGACAGAAAAACACATGGTAAAAGACTTCCAGTAATCACCATCATTCCTTGCAGGTAGTTTTGGCCACAGTTGGTGTAGGACAGTAGTTAACAAACCCTTGGTCTGTTTTTTTGTTCTGTGTTAGTTGAGAGTTTAATTGTGCCATTGCCAGATGTCTCACATTACCTTAAGAAGATGGTTGCATGGTGTGTTTTACACCCAAGTTTAGAGTTAAAATATCATTCATTATTCTCCACAGAAAAGTAGGTAATTGTAGTATGATATTATGAGGAATCAATTCATGCACAAAGTGCAAATTTTGATTTGATTTTTGTGACCTTACAGCTGTCGTTTTACTTTACCACATTATTTCCTCACAGACACAGTCTTTCATCAGTGTTGCTTTCTGTAACAAAATTAATGCAAAGACTGCCAGCAGTCATGTATGTGTTCTAATCTGTTGATTTAGATGTTTGTCTTGAGAGCTACAGTAAGACTAGAATCTCCTTTGCAACTGATTGGAGTGCTTGCTACGATTTCTTAATTCTTGTAATATTCCTACTTCATTCTCTTTGGTGCGCATAGTTCTGTAACTATTCTTCAGTCTTTTCATATATTTTGCATGATTAGTTTTTGTTGTGAAATTCAGCTCTTCTTATTTGGCATTTTTTTTGTATTGTAAGAAAAAACTTGAGCATGCTTCTGCTTAACTTGGTAGCAACTGTGTCAGTAACAGGTCTAATAAACACCTCCACAGGATACAGTTGTTACCTCATAAACAAGGAGAACCCTCAATTTATGATCTAATTTATATCCATAGGTTTTAATGTACTTTCTGAAAGAGATTGTACTGTGAAACAAACTGTGGTATCTTCAGTATGTATTAAACAGGCAACTAAAAAATGGAACAGTTGGTCTGCATCACTCTTAGACATTAACTGTTTTGCCAATTCACAAGATAATAAGTCACCATGAGTTTCTGGGTTTCTTTCCCTAAAAGTGTTCATGGGATTGCTTGATACCACAACAGTGGGAAGAACGAGGCGCAATAGAATGATTATACATAGCAGAATACTAATTAAAAAAGGCAGGCATAGTTTTCCTTCTGTGTCTTTCCTTGTAATCACAGAAGTCATTGAGGTAAATTAATCTAGTTTTCTGTACTGCTAGTATACCCAATATGTCTTTCTTTAAAATACTTACTTGCTTGCTGAAATAATTTTTAAAAAAGTCTGCATTCATAGTGTTTTGAAAACATTGCTTTATATGCATGGGGCCTGGTCTATGGTCAGTTGCAAGTCCATCAATTTTAATGGACTTGTGCCATTTTTATGGTTCTAAGCTGCATATTTATGTATTTTTTGTAATGAGCTCTAAAAGATTTTTGAAAATGATGAGTTATTTAAAAATCAATTTCCATGACTAAGATGGTAACATGCCCTAATGTTCTTACCCTGCCAGTTGTTTCCACTGTATTTCCACACAATGAAATTTCTGGAGTTTGAATTTGCCTTTTTAAGTTCTCAGTAGTCAGATGCAGAAACCTGTATGAAACCTTTCTGGTTTCAAATTCAATTATTTAATTTCCCCTTTTTGTCTCTGTGTTAAAATACCATTAATTACTGCTTTTTCCCTGAGAGATTTCAGCTTTATTCATTGTACAGAGAAAACCCTGCAGTTCTGTGGTGAATTAGATTGTTTTCTGTAGGACCTTTGCCTCATTTGTCGAAGAATTTGGAATATGTACTGGGTGAAGGAAGCAGGAACTGTAGACAGAAAATTGAAGTGTAAAGATAATATAACTGCTGCCCAGGAAATACCAACTCTCTCCTTGGTTCTGTTACAGACTTCTTGTGTAAGCTTAAGACATCATTTGATGGAATTTTCTTTCTATGTGGCTTTTTTTGACACAACATGCACATAATTCTTTGCCAGGTGTCTAATTTAATTACGTAGGTGCCATAAACTGCTGGCTAAAGAGATCATCACAGTCTGCTTTGGCCAGTTTCAGAGTAATACAGCTGACAGTGTGCATGCATGGCCAGGCAGATCAGCTGATCCACCTGATAACTTGTCATGCAAAACTGCTTTCTCCCCCCACCAATATGATTTTTCAGGTAAATCAACTTGTGACTCCAACTCCCTGAGCAGCCTTATAAATGCTGGTGCCAGCGCATGGGAGGAAATAGGGATGCATAGCCAGAGAAAGCAGGGCTACCTCTTTCTGTCAATGGTAGCAGAGCCTTGGAGGATTAACCTCACAAATTAGACATCTAAATTAGGTGCCAATCAGTAAGCAGTATGATTATCCTGAATATATTCTGCCAAGAATTTACATTAGAGAGCCTCACAGCACTAAATTGTAAGCATTGTCAATAGAACTGAATTTAATGGAAGTTGTACCTTTGGCGTACAGAGTACTGAACTCAGTACTCTGAAAAATGAGGTTCTAGGCATATTACACTGGAGAGCCCAAAGCAGTAGACAGTTCGAGGCTAAACCTTTCAAATTTAATTTCTCTCATACATATATCTGAATGAAAAAAGAAATGTATATACACAAATGTATTCAAAAATGTACACGAGAGAGCTTTTGAAATACATTTGCTAATATATGTCTTTGTGCTAGTGCTTACGCAATAAGCTGCTATCGTGATAAGATTATTCTTGTTATTATGACATGGACAGCAAGTAGTAGAGAATAATTGAAGCCAGATTTTGAATTTAAAGGTTAAAAAGTGGTACTGAAGGGGTGTGAAATTTTCTATGCAAGTGAGGCAAAGGAGAGAAAGATCAGAAATTTTAAAAACTGTTTTGTAATACAGGTTGACAGAGGGACTTAATTAAGATTGTACAACAAAATGGAACTCTTAAGCATGTAACAATTTTGGGGAAATTTGGATTATTTAAAATTAGATAAGCTTTGGGGAGGGACATAGAAAGTGATATTTCAATTGTCACCTTTTATTTAGGGACTTTTATTGAATAGCTGAGATGTCTCTCACTTTTTTTCCTAAAATGCGTAGTACTTTATTGCCCAAGGTTTCTTACCTCTCATTACATACTGAGTATATTGAGTATTTTCACCATTAAAGAACTGTAATATTCTATGAATGATACCACAGAATCATAAAAATGTGTAATGCAGGTAACCTCAAGAGATTACATAGTCAACCAGATCAGATATTTGACTGATCTGGTATCAAGTGTAGAGTATCAAGTACTTCACTGTCTCATACTTAAGTATTTCTAATTTGTCACTGTGCACTTCCATATTGAGGTTTTCATTGTCTCCATTGGTAACATGTTCCTGTATTTTACTTTGCTTCTATTTGGAAAGCTTGTTTCTAGTGTTTAATTCCAAGCCTACTGATTGCAAATAAAACAACTTACTTTCCTCTGTATACTTTGAAGAAAGGTGAGAATAGTAAACCAATGTCTTTTTTACTTGTTTCAGGATATTACAGCTCTGAGCCACTTCTGGTTTTGTTTGGTAGTGTAAGCAAGCCCAGTTCTTTCAAGCTTTCTTGTAAGTAATTTTTCCGAAACGGCTGTAATTTTTTTGTTTTGCTGTCTATACTTTGCAATATCTTAAAAGATAGTGCAACAGTGCTTCAGCTGAGGCTTTTCATTTTGCTGAGTAGAATAAAACCTCTTTATTTTTAAAGCAGTATTCCTGTGTGCTGTTTCTCAAATTAACCACTGAAAAAAATTATGCTCTTGAGTTATGGTAGCTCATAGAAGCAGTGCCATTAAGGGAAAGTAAAGTATGCGTAGCACAGTGGATACACTGGTGTACCTTATGGTTTACAAATTGCAAGACAAGAATCTGAAATACTTTAATTACTGGGTGGACGTGGTAGTATTTTAGATATTTTTTTGCATGGATGTTTATAATAGTATTATAGTTTCTTGAGTCTTCCATTTCTTCTAATACCTATTCACTTTTTCTAACACATGTAAAACATATTTGACGTTTATAATAATGGAATGATTAGGCATGTTACTGACATCAATGTTTAAGGGACTGGGTGACATAGAGAATTTATGTTCCACTTTAATCCATTTATCAGCCTCCTATGGGAACTGATTTTAACTCTAACTCAAGCCATACGAACTGGGGGAAAAACATGCTGCCTTATCCAACAGCCTGGAAAACACATAAATGTATGAAATTGTTGTTGGGGCTCCCCCCACCTTCCTCTTTTTTTAGTGAGAGTATTAGTAGTAGGTATTAATGACTTCTTTGCACATCAAATTGTTTTTTATTATTATTAAAAAATATATGATTCCTTCAGTAATAGTGCTGCTTGTTTTGTGAGGGAAGGAAGCTTTTGAGTGTATTTGAATTATACAAATGTGTACGGTAACACTAAACCCATTTGCTTCAAGATACCCAAAAGGGCAATGTAGGTTGTCTAAACTTAGGCCTAAACTCAGTCATCTGCTATAAAACTAGTTTGCCTGTTCTGTCCTGTAAACAAAATGAAGTTGCCACTTGGTTAATAATAAGAGATGTATAAGACCAGGTTCTCAAGTGCTTTGATGTGACTCCAAAATCATTTAATTGGAGTGAAGGTGATGTAAGCAAGTTCAGAATTGGCACATTGTACAACTCGCATTGATGCAGTCAGTTACCTTTATAATGTAAGGAATGGTAATAGAAGACTTTTTACCACTCCTTGATATTTGACATTGGGATTCAAGCAGGTATCTGGAGAGATTAAACTCAGGAACCATGTATTTTCAGCTGTTCAGACAGAATAATTTGCTGCGTACCAGAGTGCCTTTCTTGGGGTTTAAAGATGAAAAATATGCTATTAGTCAGATATTTATGAGTAGAACCCGAGGTGTTTAAGCCTTGTTGACCTTTACATAGTTATGACATATATATCATCTCCTGGTTATCCTTACCACTACTTTTGTCTGGAAAAAGTAAAACAGGAGGTTAAGTAGACCCTAAGGGTAAGTTAAAATTTAGACTACTGCCATGTTGCATGGGTTTAGTATACTTAATGTCATTCATGGCAAGTTGATGAGAGTGCTCAAAGCAATAAAATAGCTTGTTAGGTAATGCCATTGAGAAAAAAACAAAGTAGTTCTGAAAATGAGCTTATTGTTTCCATGTTTAGTGTTCTGATATTCTAAACAATATATTTGCTAGTATTTATGTTAGATGTATAAAGCCCAACTGTTGCTTTTCTGTTTTGGGCACATGCAAAATGGGTTTAAAATACAGTCCAGTTTGCTAATACAGTTATATGTTCTTCCTGATTTGAGGCCAGATGGAAAGCCACTATGGTCATTTAGCCTTATTTCCTGCATAGCATATATTGTAGGTATTTCATTAATTAATTACTGCTTATAATTTAGCACTTGTGATTGAATTAGAGACATCTTTTTAAAACAAAATGGTACCCCAAAGTATCTTTAAACCTTGATTGAAAATCATCCAGAAGTATAGATTTTTACTGAATTCTTTTGGTTAATTGTTTTTGCTGATCAGTAGCCTGATTTGAACTTGTTTAGTTTTATTTTTATCACTTAGTTTCACTATAGCTTGATTAACTGATTTTGTTAGATTGTATGCAATGTATTAAATATTCATGAAAAATTTTTTCTATGAGGTTCTAGGAATAAATACGTAAATAGTATAGCATGAAGTTATCATTTATGTATTACATGTTGCAAAGTTCTTTAGAGTTACTGAAAGAATAAAAGGGTACCAACCTCAAGAAGGTACCAACAAAAACCTGTAATACCATTAAGTAACTTAAAATTTTATCTGAGTTACAGATCTGGTTATTGTTTGTCATTTACATTATGTTAAATATTTTTTAAAAATTGAAAATGTATTTGAAATGTTAAATATTAATAAAGATCTCATTGTTTTACCACAGTGGTTTTTAAAACATTGCTTTTAGTTCTCTCTCTAATCATGTGCTCACAGTATTGTCCTGTTTAGCTACCAGGTACTCTTTGGTAAAAGGAGAAAGCTAAATGGGAGAAAGAGTATAAAACTAAAAATTAGGCCTGTCAGAGAAGAGTATCAGAAAAAAACAAAACAAGTATCGCAGGCAACATCTGGTGTCTCTGAAGCTAGGAGAGGCAACTGAAGGGGGCAGAAGAGGTAGAATGAGCTGTTCCATTTTTCCAGACCTGTTTAGTAAAGGTACCTTACCTTTATTACAAGATAAAAGTGGTAATTCTCTGCTTGTTTTATGTTGCTACATGGATCGCAAGACATGGAGGAGTTCTAATTATCATGAGGCCTTCTGTGTCTTGTCTTCTCTTGTTTCTACTTGCCCTGATGTTTCCACTTGGTGACCAATACAAGTAGTAACTAAACAGAGTTGGGCATTAACAGCTCCAAACATATTGTGGTGAATTTTACAAAGATTATTTACTTGCGCTTAGGTGTCTTTTCGAAAAATGTTGCATGAATCATGTGCATGTCATTAACAGAAAATATTTAAACTGTCTTGATACATAATTTTGAAGTTTATCCAACCAGAAACAAATTTGCTTATTTGAAATTTCTTGAAGTTTTTGTAGAGGTTGGAATCTAGTTGTCCATCTGATCATTCTTGTGCTGTCTCTGAATTACTAAATGTAATTTAAAGTAATTGAGTTCCTCATGAAGTTCAATAAGGGGAAATGTAAAGTCTTATATCTTGGAGGAATAACCTCAGGCACGAGCACACACTGGGGTCCAGCTGTCTTGAAAGCAGCTTTGCTGAACCTCCTTCATGTTGGGATTCTGACTGTGAGCCAGCAATGCACCTTTGGTAAAAATGGCTAATAGTATCTTGGGCTGCATTAGGAGGAGCATGGTTGCAGGTTGTGTGTGGGGGGTGTGATTTTTTCCTCTCAGCACTAATGAGGCTGCGTCTGGAGTACTGTTCGTAGTTTTGAGTTCCCCAGTACGAGAAAAGATACAGACTTACCAGAGCAGGTTTTAAAATATGATTAAGGGACTGGAGTATCTGTGTAGAAGAGGCTGAGAGGCCTTGGACTCTTCAGCCTAGAGAAGAGACAGCTTAGGAGGGCCTCACCAACATGTCTAAGTACATTGTGGGAGGGAATAAGTGTGCACCAGACTATTCACAACTTGTCAGTTGTGTCCACTGACAAGATGGGGGGAATGGGCACAAACTAAAACGCATGAAATTCCATCTGAACAGGAGTAGATACTTTTTTACGAGTGTGATCAAACACTGAAACAGATTGTACAGAGAGGTTGTGTAAGTCTCCTTCTGTGAGGATATTAAAAAGCTGACCAGACACAGTCATGGACAGCAGGCTAAAGGTGACCTGCCTGAGCAAGGGGGGAGGTTGGACTACATGGTCTCATGAGGTTCTAAACAACTCTGTGATTCTGAGAAATTTGAACAATGAAAGAGGGATCGTTTTAGTAAATGTCAGGGAAGCATATTTTGTTTAAACCCACTTAATGCTGGCAAGTCCTTACAACTATTAGGACATCATTTTTGATCCAGCTCTTTACCTGTGATGTAAGCACCAAAGGCTCTGTTTCAGTTCTCTTCTGATGGTGGAAGTTTCAGAGCCTGTTTGTTTTTCACTGATGTGCTCTTGGATGGACATGTCATTTAATAATGCATGTCAGGCAGGTTATTTGGCTGTATAAAACAGTGTTCAACTGTAAAAGAACTTTCAGAATAACTTAAACTTTTGAGTTATGTTCTTTCATCATGTATTTTGCGACTTCAGTACTCATTACTTTGTAGTCTGGCAAGTAATGGTTCATCACTGATACTGGTGCAGCAGGAAGTTAGTGAAACTATAATTATCTGTACATCCTTCATAAATATGTGGAGGCAAAATGTTTCTTTTTTTGTGCTGGGGGAACTGGTAATACAGTTGTTTAAGGAGGAAAATGTAGGCGTAATGGTAGTTTGGCTCTGAGTACTTGCCAAGGAAGTTCTGCTTGCATTCTGACCAGTAGATTATATGATTAGAAGAGTAGCCGGGGAGTATCTTATGTGTAGGGAAATCTCAGCTGACTGTTGACTTTTCTCTGGTATACTACGTAGACCTAATTTCTAAAGATCAGAACTAGTTAATGTGTTATGCGTCTTTGATTTACTGCATCTAAGTAAAACTCAGAATTTCATCAGTAGGAAATTTTAAACTAAATAAGTAATTTTAGGGGAGAAAGTACAGTTTTAGGAAAACTTCTATGTAATGAGGTGAATTGAACTTTCTTTACACTGGGAAGCTTATAGGCCAGATATACTGCATGGCACAGTTAGTAGTCATGCATTAGATAGTTGAATGTATATAACTGATTCAGTACCTGCACTCTATGCTTTTCAACATAGCTGATTGCTGTAGGTGAGCTAGGGGTTTTCCAGGACTCAAAAAAAAAAAAATTCAGTATACACTTGAATATTTCTGTGCCCTACTTATTTGCCACACAAACATATTTAAAGTGTACATCTATATAGAGTGATACAAATGAATGTGAGCTGCAATTTCTTGTGCTTTGAGCTGGTCAGTGTGAGTCCAGCTCAGGTCCAGAAATCCAGATTGCTGTGTTAGTACGATAGTATGTTAATCAACGTTCTCTTTTGCTTTACAGGGGTTATCCAGCAAACGTGGGTATGTAGCTTCTTCTGACTACCTCAGAATGCGGATGTGTGATTTCTGTACCCATCTGCATAGACATAAATGTGAGTTGGTCACTGAATGGGAATGGAGTTTCCATAGCTTTGGTCAAAACTAACTGGAGAACAACATCTCAAAACCTTCTGGTGAAAACTGATTTTTAAGCTGCAACTGAAAATGTATTAACAGATTAAGAATTTGGTTATGCAGTCCTGAGAAGAATGAAGTTTCCAGTGAAGAAAAGGGTGAATATTTGTGGCAAAGGTTAAAATTCCTGGAATGACTATTTGTAAAATTAATGATTAATTTTTCTAAGTCCTAGAGTTTCAACATTTTGTGTAAGTATTTCAGACTGCTTATTTGGGGAACTGGAGAACTGCCCTCTAGTTCTAGCAATAATTCAGACTCATAATTACTTGTAGTACTTATTCTTTCAGTTTACAGGCGATGTCTTTTACATGCCTAAAGACTTTTCTATGAATACTTTTGAAGAGTTAACACTTCCCTAAGTCTTAACGTTAACTCCCATGCCAAAACTTAGGTTACTTGCAAACTAACTTCTAACTTGAAAAAAAAGGACAAAAAGTGCAAAATTGAATTCTTTTTTGCTTTATGATTCCACAGACAGCGGTAAAACTGTACAGCTTAATCTAATAGTTTTTATTTCAAAACTGGAATAAATTAGGAAGGGAAAAATACTAGCGCACTGGGAAAAAGAATTCGCATTTTTTACCAAAAATTACAAATCCCAAATTTGTCTGTGTTTTCAGTTTATTGTTTAATCCCATTCCAGTCATTGTTCTTGACAGTGAAACGCAACAGCAAAGAGGGTCGGTTAAGGAAGTTTTATGCAGTAATTACAATCTTCCTGCGTATTGAAGTGAATGACAGAACAATGAAAAGGAAACTGCTTCAGATTAATCTCTACTATTTTAAACTACTTATAGAATCCCTAATCAAAGCATGATTCATACAAACCTTGGGAGAATATAATGCTATAGTTTACATGCATTTATTGGTAAGTTAAAGTGTTCTTACGCAGTATCCTCATGGTTAGCACTATCTTTTATCTGTCACCATTATCACGTAATAATCTTTTCTGATAAACTTAGCTCCAAATCAGTAATTTCGCAGGCTAGGAAAGTAAAATAGAATATAGCCTTTTGAATGAGAGTTATGTTGGTTGACGAGTTTGTAAAAACAATATGACACTTGCCTCCTAAATAATACTGCAGAAGTCTCTTGTAAATCCTTTAGCAATTTTATGTAATCTTTTACAAGTTATAAAATCGTAGCTGAAAGTCAGGAAGAAAAGGAATGCACAAGTAAGACATCTGTTATTGTTATATCAATGATAAATAACCAGCTCTGAAGTAATAATATTTTAACAAGGACTAGAGTCTTACCCAGAATGAGATCTTGTCCACTTCCACATCATCATTTACTGCATTCATAAGAATTAAGTTTATAATTGGGAAACTTTATCAATTAGTGTTTGTAGGACATTACAGGGATGCTAGTCTTGTTTAGATTAATGGATTTGCAGCCAAGCCATATCTTAACTGATAGGGGTATCTCTAAACCAGCTTCAAAGTAATATATTTGCATGCTGTTTATAAAACAATATTCACCATTACTAAGTACACTATTGCTGTATTTTATAACTTCAGCACTGTGAAATGTATATACTATTAATATATTTTCTAGTCCATTAAGGACAAGCTGCATATTATGCTCCATTTAATGAAAGATTTACAAGTCACTAGTGTGTAAGCTTATTCTAGTATAATTTTTGGGTGTAGATGCAGCTGTCTTTTAGAAACTGTGTTATTATGTTAACTCAGAACCAAATTTTTATTAACTACATTGTAGTGTCATATAAGATCCAAAGGGTTAAACTTTCAACTTGCTTGAAGTTGATACAAAGCTACAAAACTCTTAAATAGTGAGACAGCTTGGGAACAGCGAGGAACTTTTCTGGCCATAGTGGAGCAGGAGAGATGGGGAGAAATTATATAATTTTTTACCTGTTGTCACACTTTTTTGGCCATGCATCAGCAGAAACAAAAATAAGCCATGGAAGAAATATCTGTGTACTTCTTTCTTTCCTTCAAGCATTTTGGTTTAAACAACAGTAAAATGGGTAATTGTGCATTTTAGTGTGTTTCAGTACCAATTCTTTCAGTAACAGGTAGTTAGCTTTTCATTTTTGTACCTTCAATGTGGAATTAATATCAAATGAAAAAATAAGTCTTGTACCATTGTTCTGTATGATTAAGTGTGGATACTCTGTCTTTATTCTAACAGCCCATGGGAATTGGTCTGAAAATGTCTATGGGATTTGCTCCAAAGAGCCAATGATCCAAAAGCTACCAGGTAGGTTTTAAAAATTGATACTTAAGCTTTCAAGTTGCCTGACATTTGTATACATTGTGTTACTAATGCAGCAGTGTAATATTTTATTCCTACTTTTGTAATTATTTATTCCTTTAAAAATAACTGTAACTATTAATCTTTTAGGCTGTTTTCCAAGTTAGATTCTAACTGGAATTAGAAAAATTGATTAATTAGCTCTTGAAGAATCTTCTGGGCTTTGATTTGTGGGAAAAGAGTATTGCTCTTTACCCTATTTGTAAGCAACTCAGAGGTATCCTGTGTATGTTTTTCTGGCCTTTACAATGGAACATGCATTGATATATAATACTGAGACAACATTTGACACAGTATGCATTTGTTTTCCTTCAAATGTATTCTAGTTAAGAGGGATGCAACTTTCTGTCTTCTGAAGCCAAGGTGTACATCTTTTTGTAATGTTTTTGAAAAGCATTCTGTTGTCACTGTGCAATTTTTAAAAAACAGAATATACCTACCTTTGTCTTTTAGAGGTAGATGCAAATGCTGCTTCACTTCTGGAAGAGCTGTTAAGGAGATACTACTGGAAGAGCACCCAGGTATAGTATATATTTGGATATATTAGATACGTTCAGATTCCTGAAATATTATTAAAGAGAGAAGCAGTACTAGGACTTGTGTAACCATATGAAATTAACTTCCCAGATTGAGTGGGGAACAGTTGTTAACGTCAGAATCTAGTTACACATTTGTGATGGCTAACATTTTTTCAGTGTATTGTCACTAAATGTATAGGCTATGATGTTCTGACACTTAATTCGTGATGTAATGAAGGCATTTATAAATTAAGATTAAAAATATTTAAGGAGACCATAAATATTATTGAAAAGAAAAATACTTCATGCAGGAATAATGTTCTTCAAGGAATGTTTGGGGGAGGCTATATTAGTTAGCATTTGCATTAATTACACTGGCTCAAAAATACGTGCTAAAAACAAAGTGATAGGTGTTAGAGCAGATGAGAAATAGGCTTTCATGCAAAACAAAGTCACTACTGGGTGATATTGAAGCATGAAGTAATACAAAATGGGATGGAGGTCTGTAATATAAGATGGGTATAAAAAGAATTTTTGCTATAAATTACATTTTCTTTGACTGCAAACCTGGAGGTTCTTGTGGATCTGATGTATTTATAGTAAAGACAGGTAAGAATTAATTCTGTTGTACAAGAGCTTCATATGTCTGAACATCTGTGGTGCATTTCTGACTGTTATTTTCAATAACGATGAATTCAACTAAGATGGGTGCAGCTGATCAGGGTGAGGTAGAGTCTCAAGGAATTTTAAGAGCTTAGCTTCCTTAGTTGAATAAAACAAAGACTGGGAGTTGGTACAACAGTTACCTATGAAAACATGAATGAGTGTAAACCAGAAGGCATGGAAAAGACCTTTATAAAATAAATGGCAATTATCAAAAGAACAAATTATCATTGTCCTATACTGGGCCCTTCTTAAATGCGAACTGAAAAATTATGTTTTTACCTGTAAAATGAATGAAATGCTACAGCTATAAATAGATGCAACAAAGAACCCTGATAGTTTTCTGTGCAAAGTTTTGTAAATTTATGTAAAGGTGTGGTTACCTAAATAAATTACTCTTGAGACAAGGCTCTTCCAACTCTAGGTTAGTGGGACACACCTGGTTTCACATTTGTTACATCTGCATTCTTTTGTTTCGGTCTTTTTCTCTAAATTTCAGTAAATAAACACCACTCAACAGTCTTATAAATACCGCAAACAATTATGTACAATCTAAATGTTTTTACAGGTAAAGCATAGAGAGCTACTCAAAATTGTTACATTTTTTTATTTACTGCATGACTCTTCATTGTCAATGAAATGTAATCTCTGTTGTTTCATGAACTTTCTCATTTTATTGTAAGTGCTTATGTTCACTGATGGATGAAAGTTTACTTCTTTTGTAGTATTTGGCTTGCTTTTTCCCAGAAAATCATCATGAAAAATATGGAAAACACACCTCTGGTCTTCTTCCTGTGCTTATCTCAAAGCAGAATTCTCTGTTGCGCATGAATCCTGAACTCCTCTTTAGAGAGTAATTTTTATTTCATCATGATCAGTTGAATATGTGTTTGGCAAAACCAACCTTTTTTTTTAATGAAAAAGTTAAACACCATTAGTTATTCAGATTCAGAGCTACAGGAATACATTTTAGAGCTTACTGCTTATGCGTAAAAAGAATCTTATAAAATACAGAAAATAGCCATAATTTGCCTTTTAATTATCTCATACTTCTAGTTTAGTTGTCAAAAAACTTGACTTTAAAGAAATACAGGAAGAGGTCTGTAGATAGAAGTACTGTCTTTTATTAGACCTGCTGGAATATTTGGAAAAGTCAGGCTTGCAGGTACACAGGCCTCTTTCCATGTGTGAAATAGAAGCAGCAGCAAAAAAATAGTTTGAGAACATGTGCTCAGAGATAGCAGACATACATCAGTTCAACCATCTTTAAAAGAAAAGCAGTTAGTACTTGTGAAGACACAGGCTGATACGGGGCTGGAGTGGAACAGGAGAGAAAGACAAAGATATCTCTACAGAAGATGTTGCATGTGAAATACAGGTGAGTCTGGGAGAGAAGAAAGTGAGATAGAAATGTGCGATGAAAGCACTCTCTTGCATCCATGGTTTTTGGCATCTGGTGGAGTTACGAGTTTTGCTTACCAAAATTTCAGGTTTTACCTGAGCATAGGGGCATAGTGTATGAGCAATCAGAGAGGAAGGAATGAGAGATCAGAAGCACAGTGTCTAATGAGAGGTGCTCACAGATGGTTATTTTTTTCCTTTATAGGCTGTGTCAATTGATATGTAGTTTTTGCTTAGTTTTACATACATCATAGCTGTGTGATGGCAGATTACTCTGATAAGCTGTATTTGGATGTATATTACGGAAAGTACAATTGTATAATTGAATGTGTCTTTGGGTTGTACCTAGGATGTTTCTGGTGGTGAGTTTTCTGAGGCTAGAGGCTGTTAGAAGACCAAGATGGTTCTTGGAAGACATCTTCAAAGTGGCATCTTCTAGAAATTATTATAGTTGGTTAATGATTTTCTTCTTACGTACAAAGCACTGTATTATTTGACAGCTGTAATTCCCTCTGTGATGCTTGGATATCTCTTTCAAATAAACATGATCTTTTCATAGAAGTGTATTTTTTTGACTAAAAGTCTTTATATAGCTGATGGTTTCTTTGGATGGTATCACAAGATTTTTCTTCAGAGTGAATGGATAGCAGCTAAATATGTCTTAATTTGTGTGTGTGTTTCAGATGGATGCAGGTTTCTGGAGTTAAGTTTGTTAGTTTGTGGTTTTCTGTGCATTTTAGATTGTAGATTATCATCTTTGATGTTAACCTTAATACCTAGGAAAGTATCTTAGTATAGAAGTATTTCAGAGGCAGTTTGACAAAAGTGTCATTATTATTGAATTTATGGTTGCAATTAGGGGGGAAGTCCAGTTTTCTGGTCATGGTGATGAGGATATTATTCATACACCTTATGACATGGATCTGTTGGTACATACCTAATGGTGAGTAGTTCTTTCATTTAGCTTTGAAAGCTGCTGCTTTTGTTTAAGACATGAAGAAGGTTTTGTGTGCTCAAAATTTTATCTAGCGTGTTCAACAATGCCAGCTGCCCTACTCCTGCTTCTGTCCTTAAGACCATCTTGGTTACAACAAAGTGCTGTGGGAGAAATAAAACCTTTCTGCCTTTCAAGCCTCTTGTTTCTCAGTTTATCTGCACTCATGCTGACCTTTACTGGCTCTGTTTCTAATTCTCCTCATATACTCATTTTTAGTAGGGGATATGTGTTGTAAGTAAGCAAGGTCAAATTTCTGAACCCTCGTATGCTAACCCAATGATTTCTAGCCCCCTTTAATCGTTTCCTACATCAGCAGCTGTAGTAATAAGGGTCAAGGGGCTGCCAGGGATTGAGGTCATTAGCTTTTGGGTTGTATTTATTCATTTTGTTGGTGTTTTTCACTTATCGGTCTTAATGGATATTACCCATTCAGTTGTGTGGTATTAGAGCAGCATTTGACCTTTCCAGTTACGTGAATGTTTGATTTGAAGTTTATTTTACTTTGACTATAAACTGGATGCTGCTTTTTTAGATACCGAAAGAAATTCTCTTTCATTTTGTCCTGCTGTGAACTGTCTGTATTTTATGTTGAATACCTCAGCATTCATGTATATACAATCAGATCCTCCTGAAGGAATGGAAAAACTCTGTTGATTGCAATGAAACCTTTTAGGGCTTCTATTGATATTAATGGTAATTAAATGGAAAAGGACTTGGATCCTTACTGTTTGGAACAAGTAAGCTGCTAGGGTTTATATTGCTTTTTAAACAAGCACTTGTATCATTGCTTCAGCTTATATTTATGTTCTAGTCATCTGTGATAGAGCCAACAGAGTACACAACCTGTATCTTTGGGTCTACTGCTTTCTTGTAAATGTACAAAATGGTGAATGCACACCATTACACAACATGCAGAAAGAACAGAGAATTCATGTCTGTCAGTTTGAGTTTTTAGCTGCTCCAGTATAAATGCAAAGCTAAACTGTTGGATTCTTTTCTGCAAAGATTTCTATCATTTTTGCTTAAGAAAAGGTAAGGACAATAGACATTAGAACATAACCTGAAAGTTGACAAATTTATGCTTTCATGAACTTACGGAGAAGCTGCGTATCACATGGTAGACCTCTCAATGACTGTTTCATGCTTTTAGCACTCTTTCTTCGCCTGTAGTGAAGATAGTTTGGTTTATGCTTTAATGTTTAAGATGTTCTCAGCTGCTACTGGTGAGAAGCAATTTCTGCACAGTGAGGAGGAAAGAGTTTATTGTATTTGGTGTTATGGATGCCTGCTCACTAGATATTGGACTGAGGTCAGCTAAATAATTTCATTAAAAAGTCCTTTAGGTGGTAGTTATATTTGGTTAGCACCGAGCTGATGTGGATCTGAACCAGAAACACAGAAGTGAAAGACTTTCTATACTACTAACAATTTCCTGAGCCTTCCATTCTCCTATATTAAGAGGGGTTTTTATAGAGTGGAAAAATGCCCCATCATAAAGCTGTAAGGTTAAAACTGCAGCCCCTCTCCCTTCCCCAACACTCCTTAAACTATGGATCTTGTTTGCTATGGGAAGTGAACTGCAGGAGGAAGCCAGATGGCAGCTGTATTGAGCTGCTGCTTTGTTGTGCAGGATGAGTGCCCCTCCTCCCTTCCCCAAAGCAAATGTTGATTCACGAATGAGGGGTTTATATATCTGAATGAGGTATTCATGTGAGTTTTTTAAACGTCTGCTCTTTTAATAGTTTGAAAAAGAAATTGATCCTGTGATCATAATAAGAAACAGTTTGAGATGTGTATGTGGCAAAGTTGTATAATTTTAGGGTGAACTTTCTAAAATGATACACATAGTTATGGTTATTTTATTACTCTCAGTTAAACTGCTTGAAGTGCTGCACCAATACAGCATGCTTCTTGTAAAATATATTCCAAAGAGAAAAATTGTTTTATGTTTTATTTTAAGGTAAAGTGTAATCATTTTGTCAGCAATAGTTAAAATATTTTTAAATTAACAAATTGCTAGCCAGAGGATGTCTATTAAATTATAAGGGGAAAATACATTAGATGGACCTGATTTACTTCATAGAATCTGCACCAAATCTTTGAGTGTTCTATGGTCCTTACAAGCATTATTAAAATTCTACAATATTTGGAGGTTAATCATCATGGCTGATTTTTTTTTTTTTCCTTTATAAAACAAAATTGTGTGTAAGTTTATATACTTTTCAACTGTTGACAGACATGTTTGATTACTATTACATTTATTATGCAGAATACTGTAGTTTTAAATTTCCAATTGTGCCAAATTGGATTTTCAGCTAAGACCACAAATGTACATAGTGTAAGGTTTGTAGGATGATTAACTAGAACTTTATTTCATTCACTGATTACTAAGATCATCTTCCTGTAATCCAAGAAAAATGAATAGTTGTAACAAACAGAGCTCACCATAAGCACTTTTTCTAAATATCCAGTGCTGAATTCTCTCTGGCACAGTTGTGAGCAGCATGTTCCAGGCTCTTTTGCCATAAACTGCATGCTAAGCACAATGGAAATAGCATAGAAATGTAAAAATTAGGAACTTGTGTTATTAACAGGCTGCATTTTTAACCACTGTGGGGGATTTATTTAGACTGCCTAGAGTGCAGAATGTGTTTTTTAATGTAAATAGCTACTAAGAAAACATTCGGATCCTCAGATGAATATCAGAAATGAGCCTTAACAAAATATTTTTTTAAATATGTACCAAATAAAGTAATGTGGTTTTCCCTGCTCTTTTCTTCTCTCCATCTTGCTGTCTTTCACTCTTTCTGATGTCAGTTTATATCTTTTGTAATGCAGATATAAGATGAGAGAAAACAGGGGGATTGCTGTAGTACAGGTGGAAACAGTTAAAAGAACTGGGTTGGAATGTTAAAACTGATATTTCTCCTTCTCAACATACCACATTAAAAAGTAGTTGGGGGTGCCTGACATCTTCATGACTAGTAATATAAGTAAATATCAGCAGTATTCAGGATCATTCAGAATTGACGTGCATATGGTTTATATATAAATAAATAAATGTGCCTTCAATGTCTTTGTGCATATTACAGATACATAATAGGCAGACATATATATTGAAATCCATGTTTCACATCAAACCTCTACAGCATGCTTCATGAGTGAGACAAGACCCATGTGTTTTGCAGAAGCTTTTAAAGCTGTTTCATTTATTTTATTAGCCTTTAATGAATGTAATTAGAACCCAAGTAATTAAATGCAATTGTGCTCAGTATGTTCCTGTTGTAAATTGCCCTAAACAATGTGCATGGTGTGAACAAATTTGTGGGATTAATAGAGGATAGATAATGTTTTTGGATAGTATTTCACACTAAACGGCCGCAGAGAGAAACAAAGAAGCTGGCGCAGTGTCATTAATCTTAGTCAACTGGCAGTTCTGGTGTAATTTGCATGACTTAGGCAGTGACACAAGATGGGGCTAGCTTGGGATGGTTATCAGATCACTAGGATACATATGTATTTATTTCTCTTTAGTACTCTGATTTATAAGTAGAAAGAAGTTTCTTTGAAGTAACCAATTCTGTTTTCATTTTTTTTATCTTAAATTAATAGAATTACTGGCAGTATTTTGTATGTGTTCCTTTGGTTTTATAGTTATATTGGTTTATGGATATTAAAAAACATCTGTGCATCCTTGTCATCACAGAAGAAAGGCAGATGTGCTGTGATTGGGTAGTGTGTTGCCAGTGGAATAGATTTTCTTTCTTTGCTCTCTCTGATGCGTCTTGTTTCCTAGCTAAAAAAAAAATAAAAAAAAATCATACAATAAGATACTTAGAAATTAATTTCTGAAAGAGCCTTGTAGTTTTCATAGTTAGCATATGCATTTTCATTCTACATTACCTTTGTGGATTTTCTTTTAAAAATCATTGTATACATGTAGTCTGATTAAGCAGAAGTATAACTCAACAACTGTAAAATACTTCTTATGTTTTAGTAATAAATTCTCACAAAATAGTAATGGCCACTGTTGCTAATTTTCACAGGAATTCTTAAATACCCTGGTTTGGGTTTTCCCTTGAATTGTGAGTGAACAGTGCGAAAGTAATCAAAATCGGGTTAAACATATTAATAATTCTGCCTTTGAGGAAAAGAGTATTAGCCATCCATCAATAATGATGAACAGGGTTATGAAGACATTTAAAAAAACTTGCTTGTAGCAATTTGGGGAAATACAAGATACTGAAGACATAGCATGTGTTCTGTGGATTTTAGTAAAGAAAAAAAGCATGTTAGGGCAATAGAACAAAGTAAATAGTAACTGGATGAATGACTGGAACCAAAGAGTTGTGGTCAGTAGAGTTCACTGGTCACCAGTGGTGCTGCCCAGGGCTCAGCACTGGAGTCAGTTCTGTTAATACATTTATCAGTGATCTGGATGAGGGGATTGAGTGCACTCTCCATTTGCAACTGCAAATTTAGCAGACTCCCACCAAGTTCCCTAGAGGGTGTGTTGGTCTGCTTGAGGGTAGGAATTACTTACAGAGGGATCTGGACAGGCTGGATTGATAGGCTGTGGCCAACGATGTGAGCTTCAGCAAAGCAAAGTGGTGGGTCCTGCAGTTGGGCCACAACAACCGTGTGCAACACTACAGGCTTGGGGAAGAGCGTCTGGAAAGCTGCCCTATGTAAAATGATGTGGCAGTGTGTCCTGGGTCAACTAGCCGAAGGGGTATTCTAAACCACAGCATGTCATGCCCAGTATATAAACTGGGGGAGTTACCCAGAAGGCCAGGTCACTGCTCAGGTCAGGCTGGGTATTGGTCAGTGAGTGGTGAGCAGTTGTGTTGTGTTGTGTTTATTGTTTTCCTTTTCCCCTTTTAGTTTTATATTATCACCCCTTGTTATTTCCCTTATCATTATTATTGCTGGTAGTAGCAGTAGTAGTTTTGTATTATACCTTAGTTACTGGACTGTTCTTATCTCAACCTGTGGGATTTGCATTCTTTCAAATCTTCTCTCCATCCCTGCAGGAGCCGGGGAGTTACTGAGTGACTGTGCGGTTCTGAGTTACTGGCTGGGCTTAAACCACGACAGAGTGTTGGTCAGCAGTTGCCTGAACATGAGCCAGGTTGTCCCCAGGTAGCCAAGAAGGCCAATGGCATCCTGGATTCTATCAGAAATAGCATAGCCAGCAGGGTTAGAGAAGTGATCTTAAGGGCCTTTTCCAACCTAAACAATTCTATAATTCTATGTGGTACTTAGGGACATGTTTTAGTGTGGACTTGGCAATGCTATGTTAATGGTTGGATTTCATGATCTTAGTGTTTTCCAACCTAAACAATTCTATGATTTTATGAAATACATCACTGTGTATTGGATGTAGTCTGGCTAACCTTAATTCTGATGCTTCCTGACTCCGAAATAGTTAACTTCATCTTATTTCCTTAAGAAATCGTGAATATTTAAAGTGGTTTTCCTTGGTAACGGTTTCATTTTAGAAGTACAGTTAGATTCATAGTTCAGAGTCTTCGGTCTGTAGAATTTTAGTCCACTCTAACCTCACTGTACCCAGAGAATTATACCACTTCAGAGAGGCTGCAGTGAAGAAGCGAGTGTGGTCCTTTTTATACAGGAGCACAGTCTCTATTTTTTTCTGTTTGTATGATACATAGTTATTATTATAAAATAATCTTCAGTGTTAAAAGTGCTACTGCACTTTAGCCTTTGTACTTGTAAATTTGTACTGAAAGATTTTATCTTTCAGTAATGCAAGTTTTGAAGATACACACGGAGGACTAGCTACTGTAGAGAGATCTGTTTATGTTGAAAACTCCTGCAGTAGCTTGAACTCAACTTGCTCATTTTTATGTCAATTCTATAGCTGCCTCAACCTTACTACAAAACATTCTTGGCATTGTATCTTAGCCAAAATATCTTTTGCAGGGGATAATTCAAAACAGGGCAGTATGTTAATCCAAATATTAAGTAATATTTAAAAAGGCTCCTACTGGCATCCATGCAATTGGAACGGTATGGATTTAACTTTGCTTTGGCTTAACAGTTATGTTATTCTTCTCTTTTTTGGAAAAAAAGCACTATTGTGATTTCTTTGAGGACCAATGTAATGTCAAAACAGCAAAAGTAATTAATTAACAATTCATGAAAGTAGTTGACTCATATTAATATGCCATTGACCCAAGCACTACTGTTCAACATTTAAAGACCAGGGACCATAATATTTATTATGAGGTCAGGCTTATCGATGTAGCATTAAAATGAATCACATTTAGTACACTGTATAGCAATTACGTTAATGCAAAAAGTATCACTGTAGATTTTAAGTGGCAGAAAAGTTACATGATTCAGAATTTCTTGTTTTATAATTCTGAAAGAATGTAGAGAAAATTATTTATTGACTGTATTACCTGACCCAGTGAATTCTGTACCGGGGAGTTTCCCTTTTCTACTCTTCAAATTATTAGCTTATTTACTTTTATGTAAAGTTTGGAGAACCTAATCCTTCTCATCCGTTATACCAGATTGCTATGAGATGTAGACTTCTGGAAGAATAACAGTATTTCCCAAGATTGTTTTCTCTTGCATCTTGTAGAAGTGTAGAATCACAGAATACCAGGTTGGAAGGAACCTCAAGGATCATTTGGTCCAACTTGGCAAAGCATGACCTAGAATAGATGTCTCACCACCCTTTCCAGCCGAATCTTGAAAGTACAATGTTGGCGAATCCGCCACTTCCCTGGAGAGATTATTCCAATTATTGCTTGTTCTCATTGGGAAAAATTTTCCTCTTGTGTCCAGTTGGAATCTTCCCAGGAGTAACTTGTACCCATTGCTCCTTGTCTTTTCCATGTAACTGTATGTAAAAAGGGAATCTCTTAACTTCTTTGGTGCCACCGTTTAAATATTGGAACATAGTAATAAGGTCTCCCCTGAGCCTTCATTTCTCAAGACTGAATGAGCACAGTTTTATCAGCCTTTCCTCATCC
>JAOEHX010035321.1:0-10981 GCA_025448015.1 Bolborhynchus lineola
TAAGAAAAGGGGCTTTTTCTGTTTGGTTTTTTTTTTTTTTTTTTTTTTTTTTTGTTTTTCTCCTGGCTTGCACCATTGAGCTTGCTTCTAGTTTTTTTAATTAGGGAAAGACTACAGAATGAAGAGACTTCCATTGTCCGCAATGCGCCAGCTCCCAGCCCTGGGCTGGACGCCTTGACGACTTGGAGAGACCCAGGGGTGGTGCCTCAGACTGTGGGTGCCCAGGTGCTTACCCCGGCCCTCAGGGAGCTCTCACCCGGGGCTGCTTCACCCCTGCTTTCTCCTGGCAGCAACCTCGTCATGGCGAGGCAAGGTTTTGTCTGAAATGGGCAATGCGGCAAAGGTGGCCATTCTGGACGGCGAGAAATGCCGCCTCCGAGATGGGCTGGGTTTCCTTCTCCCTCCCGAAACACCACCCGAACATTACCTTTGAGGATCTCTGGAAAGCTTTTGGGAAGATGACTGCACCTCTGCCCTCTTAGGGATCCAAAATCATGTGTCCCACTGTGCCCTTGCGAACAGACATCGCAAGAAAATGAGTGGGTAGGAGCGAAGTTCAAATATACCCTTTTATGAAATAATGAGTTTATTGCCTTCAGGAAGGCAATTGCCCAGTGTAAATAGGTAGCTGCTTTGTACCATTCCTTCTGGTTGTTTAGCCTTGTGTACGCCCAGCGTAACCGTATAATCTTACGTTATAGACCAGAAAAAAACGCAGGCTCTGCCAGCGTTACTATTATTAGTGTTGGGGGAGACAACCCAAGATTTTGAGTGTGGAAACGCCTCTTCATTAGAAACAGATTTATGTAGAAGCTGCAGCCAAAAGGAGTTTTAATCCGGCCCTAAAATTCCGCGATTTTTTAAAATTATTTTTGTTTGTTTTCTGAATTACCAGACCAAGGCAGTAACACCCGCATTTCCCCAGCTCTGCGGGTCCGGCCAGCCTGACTGCTCTGGTGCTGCAGAACCTGGTGGCTCTAGGCAGAGAAAACGTCTCAGCAAGATGCGGGGAAAATCGATTTCCTTCTCGTCCTAAACCAATAATCAAACGGCTTGGGCAATGCTCCCAGCCCCTCTGGTTGGGTTATTCTCTGAGGTTTGTATGTGGGGAAAAAACCTGAAAGCGGTCTCCTCTTTCCCTCATGAAAGACTGCGGAAACGGCCTTGGGGACCGTCCCTCAAAATAATCGAACCCACCAAACCCTCCTGGCTCTCCCCTCTCCTGCTCCGGCAGCACCTCGGGGTGAGATGTTGTCCCCGGCTCCCTGCAGCACTGCCCCAGCCCAGGCCCCGACTCCCTGCCGCTGCCTCAACACCTCCCGCTCTCCCTCCTCCTGTTTGGGGCAGCGCTTGGACAAGGCCAAAGTCAGTGACTCTGAAAGGGCAGGACCCGGGCTGTCCCGGCCACCTGGGGCGGCACCGGCGGCGACGCCTCTGAGGCTGCCTGCTCCGGGCCCTGCTGCCCCTCCGCCTCCGCGGTACGCCACGCTCCCTCGGGGTCCGTCTGGCGCAGGGCGGGGGCAGCGGGGCGCATCTTCCCAAGGACGAACCGCTCCTCTGTACCAGGGGAATGGGGCGGTGGCAAATCTCCCCACCCCCGGCACTCACACAGGCTCCCCTCCACCCATTACCGCTGTCCGTGCCCCTGCCGTCGGGCAAGCGGGAGAGGATGCCACCGCGGAGCCGGCGAGCAGGTTACGCACGGGCCTTGCAAGGATGTCACGTATCCTCTCTGCCAGGCTGCGGCTGGATCTGCAGCTCCGAGCAGGGGGTGGAAGGAAAAAAAAAAAAAAAGGGATAAAAAAAAAAAAAAAGGTTTATTTGCTAACCACTTTCCCCATCGCTGCTCGAGCAGGTTACTCCAAACCACAAAACAAGCCGGCGCCGCAGGCTCGCCCTGGCGTGCAGAGCAGCAGATGAAGGGAGCGGCCAGGATTCACAGAGCTGACGTCTTTACTAGGCGTTATTCCTTTATTTTTGCTGCAAAATGGTGTTTACATACAGATAGAAGAAATCGGTTTTAGTTTAGCACCACTCGTTCTCCGAGGAAAGAGAGGGTAAGAAGCATGAGGAACTATATATAAATGGAGAAAGAAAGGTTAAAAGCTGATAATACAGGTTTCCATGCTGGTCCGGCTTGTCTTCTTTGTTTCGGCTGAGAACTCAGCGCCTGCCAATATACGCAGGGATCCTACGCGTTTCGAGAGCTTGGTTTAAACGGTAAAAACAAAACCAACCCACAAACCGCAGTCCCCGCGTTTGACTCGCGAATACGCTCTACTCTAGGGATGAACACACTCCGGGCACAAGTTCATGCAGGAACGGGCAGCCTCTGCTCTAGTACATAGAAAGCGCCTGCTCTCGCATTACTACTCTTTTCTTTTTCATCCGCCGGTTCTGGAACCAAATTTTAACTTGCTGATCGCTTAAATTCAGTCTGTTTGATAGTTCTTTCCTCTTCTGTCGGTTAATAAACTCATTGAGGAGAAACTCGTTTTCCAATTCAGCAATTTGTTGTTTTGTGTAAGGTTTCCGTTTCTTTCTTGATCTCCCCTGGGTGGGGCACCAAGGCAAACCTACAACAAACACGTCGATAATTTAATGGATCAGGTCTGGGCATTAGAAAGAATATATATATATATATATTTTTTTTTTTTTAAAAAGCAGCAGCAAACCCGCAAGATAACAGGGCTAAACTAAGTCGGCAAATTGAGCTAAGTACATCTGACAGCGCAGTCGCTATCTACATCCGAGTCGGATTAAGCGATTATCGCTCCGAACGGGTTACGGGGGGGGTTACAAAGCAATTACAGGCATCTTTTAGAAAGCAAGTATGGCTAGGTCTCCTCTAGCTAAAGCGAGATATTTAAGGCATACCATCCTGCACTGAAGGTCTGAGGCATGACTGGACTGCTGCGGGCTGAACTGTCAGGTTCAAGTTGACGGAATTCTTGATGTCCTCCTTTAAGCTGGAAGTGCAGGAATTCACTTCAAAAAGAGCAGCCGAGCCATGCAAACCCCTCTGCAGGCTCGAGTGGTCATACTTTACGGGCTTTAAGTTGGCTGCGTGAGTAACAGTTGGGTCATTTGCAAAAGATTGCCTTTGCCTGCATCTCTCCTCTTGTTTGGAGCTCGCATCGTGGGCGTAATATTTATTGTTGTCTTCCAGGCACTCTTTGTTGCCGTTGGAGCTGATGTTGATTGGAACGGAGCCGGGGAGGTAAGGCTGCGCCGCGCCGCCGAACGCGTGGCTCTGCGGCTGGGCTGCGCACGAACTTGAGCAAGTCCAGGGGATCGAGCTCCGGGGGTAGGAAATGGTGGGCAGAGCCGCCAATTGACTGCCATTAGCCCGCAAATTGGGAAAATAAAAGGAATCTGGAGATTGCAAATTCAAGAGAGAACCAACGTAGCCAGATCTGTAGAGACTGCGATCACACATTTCCAACAAAGGACTTCAGCTGTTCTTACAGCAGTATTTAGTTACAACAGGGAATAAGCGGAAAGCCTGAAACGATTGGACGAAACTTTGCAGACAGGTTCTTCAAAGCCGGTAATTTCAGCACCGCCTCCAGCCACCGAGCCACAGAGTCCCCCCTTTTTCTTCCCCCGTCTCTTTTTTCTTTTTTTTTTTTTTCCTCCCCCTTTTAAAAGTCTTATGATAACACTTGAAATATGAAAATACCGAGCTCACAAGGGGGAGGGGAAAACATGGTCTCCGCTTCTATAAAAGTGGCCGGGGCTGGCTGGCAAAGCTGCGGCGCTAGCGGAATGAGGGGAAACTAAACATTTGCAGAGTTGCCGATGGGACAGAGCAGCCACCGGCGCAGCCCCTGCCCGGCGGAGCCCCACCAGAGCCAGCAGACCCCCTCCAGGGCTGGGGAGCACCCCCGGGTCTGGAGATCCCCAAGGCCTGGGCAGCTGCTGGGGCGAAAACTATCACCGCGATAAAAGTGTGCACAGCGGGCTGGGATTAACCTACGATGTCTCCTCTCCTTCCCACGGGAAGGAGACATGAATGCTTAAAACACAAGGATGTGTTTCTGCCCCTGTGCAGAGGAGCACACCTTGTGTCTCTGTGTGTGTGTGTTTGTGAGCAGAATACGCATTATGTCCTCTTTATATACGCGTTTGTTTTAATTGCGAGCAACATGATATGCATCTGCATATGCTTGCAATAAAATTCTTAATTGTTCGGATGTTACCGTGATCATCATTCTGGTACACTAATGACTAGTATTCTCTTAGGTAAGTAAGTCTGCCCTTTCACCTTTCATCTTCACTTTGAAGAGAAGGCAAGATTTTAAACAACACCTCTAAACTCAGGAGTTTATTCTGTCTTTAAAACACAACCAACCAACCACCAACAGACTAACAGCAGCAACAACACAGAATTACTTGAGCGACCCGCCGAGATAAACAGACAAACAAACATTCAAACAGAATGGAAAGACTGCAAAAAAGAAACTGGCCTGTTCTGCTCTGCAGCAGAGGATGGGAGTGCAGCGGTGGGCAGAGCAGAGCCAGCTCAGCTGGGTACTCGCCTGCTATCTCCCAAGTTGCATTGGAGGAATTTTTCTCCCCTAACGATAAAATTATCCCTTACTGTGTTATTACGGTGCTGTTTTGGGGAGCTTATACATATCTTTATACTTTTTTTAAGAGATCAAACAGCAGCTCAGTTATTCCGCTATTTCTCCCTTTTTCCCCGTTGCACCGGAGTAAGTATAAATAAAATCATATTTGAGAGCATCCTCCCAGGAGGTTGTTCGTGTCCTTTCCCAGACCATGCGGTTGGCAGGCGGTGTTCTCTCTACAGAGGAAAGCCGAGGCCCCCTGTGCTGCACCCAAAGGCTCCCGCAGGGGCCAAGAGCCTGGGCGACTCGGGGAGCAGCATCCTGCCGGAGCCCAGCAGAGACCCGCGCCCCCTGACACCTCCCGGTGCCGCCGCCCCACGGCCCCTTTGGAGGCCCGTTTATCACCCGGACCGAACCTTTCTGTCCCCGGCTTCTTTTCCAACAGGACCTCCCCGAGTTTGGGAGAGCCCATTTTCAACAGTCTTAATGCTCGGATTTAGCCACTTTCATTACCTCGGTTAAAAACCTGAACCTAGTTAACAGGTAGGGTTAATTTTCCGTGTTATTGTCCACTTAATCATAGTTTTAATCTTGGTTTCATTTCTACTCCGAGATCAGAGACGCTGCCCCTCTTGACATTCTCCTAATCAAATTCATCTTTCTATTTAATGGGAAATTGGGGTAAATTCTGCAGTAATTTCATTGCTCTGGAAGAAAGCTTTAAATGATTGCTCCCTCCTAGACCACACAGGACCACACAAGCACCGCTGGAGGATATTACTGACCACTGCCTTTAATTTTTATTGTTTGAGTTATGTCTACCAATTGAATCTCCGTCTTATTAGCTTACTTGTTTTCTGCTTTTTTTCTCCCCATGAGGATGGGCTATAGTTTATTTTCATAATCGCCTTTGACGAAAAAGCTGACTCGGATTTTCGCTTCTCAGATAACAGAAGGAACTTTTTGTGCTCAAAGACTATATTTTTTTTTTCTGCCTGCAATAAACACAGGGAATGGATCTGAGTTCCCAGTTACCGGAAAGAAAGGTGACACTTCAAACTAACTTTTATGGGGTTAGAGAAAACAGAGCTTTCAATTAATGCCCAACTCATCTGTAATTGCTAATTAATACTGCGGAAAAAAAAAAAAGAAAGAAAAGAAAAATCGGGAGTAGCTGGAGACACTCACAGCTGTGGAAAGTGATGTTTATGTTTAAATCTGCAGGGAAAAGCACTGACAGAAACATCTTGTTGCAAGGGCGGCTGGCCGCTGCCGCGGGGCGGAGAGCTTCGGACGGACTGATGCTGGTTTTTCCAGCCCCAGCCAGCTTCTGGTTTGGGGGGCGGCGATAGAATGCCGCGGGTGTCCCCCTGCCTGCGTCTGTACAGGAAATATCACCGCTGAGGAACCGAGCGACCCGGAGGGCTGCTTTCACACGCTCCTTTCCGCTCTTTAGGGTTTTTTTTTTAAGTAGGCAACCGGATCGGGCTGAACATCAGAGCTGACCACAAGCTATGATTTCACTGACATACATGCTCTTCAAGGTTACAGACGAAGGTTGCTCTGCGTGTGACCGAGTAGTCTCCCTCGCTCGTTTATCACTCTAAAACGCTGCTCCTGAATAGAGGCAAAGGCTTCCCCTGCCTATGCCGGGGGTTGTCCAGGAGATGGCAGGATTGCCTCAGACATGGCTGGGAAATAGCGCTGCCTGACAGGAGCCAAGCAAGCTCCATGGTGGCTGCTGGGCAGGAGTGGCGGCCGGCCTGCAATGCATCATCGTGCCACTGCGCATTTGCAAGCCGCTTTGTCGAGGTACATATCAATTATCTGTACTAATGCGAGCTACATTTCAAGAGAAGCTTTATGCCCTTCTCTCTAAACAAGGCTGCTGTGCCCAGCTGCGGCGGCGAGGAGGGTCCACGTCCGCTCTCAGTGGAGCGAGGAGCACCAGGGCCCTGCCGGGTCCATGCTCTCTTGGAAGAGCCCAGGCTGTGGGCACCGGAGTTTTGAATAACGCTTATCAATGGTCCAGCTCCAGGCTTGAAAAAGTATTTCAATCTGCTCTGGTAGGTGGACAGCTGCGGTGTCCCGGCCCGCAGCCCTGGCCTCCCCTTACTCCCGCCTGTGGCTCCTGGTTTCTTAGCGTTTCTGCACGTTGTTACAAAATTAAAAGGCGACTCCTCTCCATCTGGTACCCATTTGCCAGCCAGTTCGTGTTTCCTCCTGCCCTGGAAAGGGAGCTTTGGCCTTGGCAAAGCTGGATCTTCTGAGAGCCCAGAGTCCGGCAAAGCCAAAGGTTAAGCCTGGAAGGAGGAAGGGGACAGTCTGCGACGACTCCACCGCCGGAAAACACAACAGCTCTGGCAGTGCCCTGCCACAGGGAGACTCCTCGGGAGGAAAAACTACTCCGGAATTAATAGCACCAAAGTAGGGAGGATGGGGAGGTGTCAAGGAAAGGGAGAAAGAAGAATTTAAAATATTCAAGGAAAACAAGTCTGCACCAGCAGAGAAGGCCGTTCCAGGCACCTAAATGATGCATTCTACAAGTCTCCTCTGTTTCCAGAATCAAAAAAAATGCATATTGCGATAAAATCTGAAATGCTCCGAGATGGACTTTTTTCCCATCCATTAGGGAAAAATAAACGTTTCAAAAGCCGTGAATGTGCAAGCGGAAGAGAAAGGGGAAGGAAGAGGGCGGAGGAGGTGAAAGATAACCCCCCACTGGAGCCAGTCGGTTGCGGATCGAACGGAGAGATGCCGAATAGGGACGGCCACTCCTGCCGCCGAGGAACCTCGCCGGAGTACCGGCAAGGGGCAGCTTGGGAGGGGAAACATAGGGGCGCTGGGTCGCTCTAGGCACAGGACAGGCAGAGCCGGGCTTGGGGAAGAGGGAAAGACAGACACCCCGTTGCCTCCCACCTCGGGTATTTCCCGCCGGCAGTACTTCTTTCTTCCCAAAACCCTTTCCCGGCGGAAAAGGCCCTCGGAGACGACTTTCCCTACTTCAGCGTGCTTCGCATGGTATCTAACTCTCCTTTCACAAGAACCGCAGTCTTTAAGTGGTCCTGGGAAGATCCCAGGCAAACTTGGAACCTGCGAAATGCCGTGCTGCGAAAAGAAGGCGAATTTTGTCCTCTCTTTTTTATATATATATCGAAAAGAAATAGTTTTATTAAAGATGGTTCAGGAACAGTTTGGCAACATTGTTAACAGCTTGGAACAGCCCATAATCCTAACACAAAGTAAAAGCAGACTTGAAGACAAGAAAAGAAAAAGATATGGTTTATGGAGAAAGAATCTTACCGTAGGTCTTACCCACATACACTGGTAATCAAAGCGTTTAGAGCAATAGAAGATTAAAATAAATAATACTAGTTCGGAACACACACATTTTAATAATTAGACGAGGCACATTAACAGAGAGGATACTCCTTCTCTCTCTTAGTAGTTGACTAGCGTGTCTGATCACCCTGTGAATATCATAACATGCAGACTAGTTTTAAAATAATAAAACCCCGAAAAAATAGTGGCCTTTCGGCCTATATAAATTACGGCATCTTTTGAAATTCCTTATTTATTGCTTCTGTCATTAACACCCGTTTAGTTTTGTAAATTAAAAGTTAGCGGTGAACTTCACTTCTCCGACCAGGAGTTTGTTTTTTTTTCAGTTTTGCTATTTTAATTTTTAAAAGCCATGGCAGAAGGAAGGAGAAGAATCTTTTGCTTATCAGAACAAAGAGGCTAGAGCGGGCATTTTACACAGGGGCTGCACAAGTTTATACACACCGGGCTGCAGGAAAAGCCAGCCCGTCAGTCCCGGGAAAAGAAAGCGAGGTTCCCCCACCGACTCTTCTGCTGAGCGCCCGGACACGAATAGCTGTGAACAACCGGGTCCTTTGGAAACCGGGGAATATGAAATCTATGAAATACGTCTCCTGAAAACGGAACCGCCGGGAGCCACAAGAACGTAAAAAAAAATTAAATAAAAATCAAACCAAAACAAAAAACCCCAACCCCCAAAATACCACCCCCGAAAAACCCAAACAAACCAAAACCTTAAATCACAACCCTCCCCCCCAAAAAACAGAAACCCACACCGCCCCTAAAAAAACCCCAATAAAACCCAAACAAACAAAAAGGCAACACTCTAAAAAAACCCCAAAAAAACCAAAAACCGACTCCACCCAAACCTATGGAAGCAGGAAGCGCGGTGGGAGATGCCCGAGACTGTGTTTTTCGCCCCGCAACAGCTCGGAGATACTCTCCTTCCCTCGAAAAAGACAAAACCTGGCTACAGGCGTTACCCCTCCATGCAATTCGTGATTCCCTCCGGGTCCCGGTGCGCTCGGCGGGTTTTGGCAGCAGCCGGGTGCAGCCACGGGTCCGGACTCCGGATTTCTAACGTTTTCCGATTGATTTTTTTTTCCAGTCGGTGTGTTTTGAAGTTTACGATACCAAATCAAAACTGACACTTTTTGGCACTGACTATCGTTCAGAAAGAAAAGAAAAATACTATAGACAACACCCCCAAGAGTTAAGCATTTAAGACAGTTATAACTGCAACCGTTCAACATATTTAAATTCGTTTATACTGGCCTAGAGGGAAGAACAGAAAATATAATTAATATTAATATTATTATTGTTTTCAAAAGGAAGAAACAGAACTATAATTCAAGACTTGTCAGCACTCCCTTCCACTGAGAGAAAAACGCTGACTTTCATGGAAAACAATTCCCGAAATTTCACCACCGCTGGAAGGAGAAAAAAAAAATTAAATATATTTTCAAGTCTTTCCAAAAGTCTTTAGCTGGTCGTAAATTGAGTTTATATATCCACCAATGTCCGCAACTAATAGATCAAGATACATTGTCTTTCAGTTTGGAGACTATTTTCTTATCCTTCACTCTCCTGTTCTGAAACCAAATGGTAACCTGTCTCTCAGACAGGTTTGTGGCTGCGGATATCCTTCGCCTCTTGTCCTTGTTAATGAACTTGTTAATGGCATATTCATTCTCGAGTTCTTTAAGCTGCAGTTTTGTGTAGGGCACTCGCTTCTTTCTCCCACGCCGGTAGACACACATATCGGGCTGGTTTAGTGCAACGTCCCCTATGGTAAAAGACATTATGTGAAAAATTAGAATTTTATTACAGGCGTTTAAAGCTTAACCAACACTTGTTGGGCACTGGTTTCATGGGCAAATAAATAACGCGGGGTTGTTTACAGTTTATTATTATTTACATTGCCACATTATTTGCGCGTTAGTAAAGCACCACGACCTTGATGGACTGTCATCACTTTGCAGGCATACATCGCTAGCGAGCGTGCAGGACGGCGGAGGCTTTCTTTGGCCGGGGGGCCGAGAGTAGATCGGAGCTGGCAGCGCACACACAGAGAACACGCTTTGGTGTGTGTTTCCCCGGGTTTGTTTGTATGTGGTTTGTGCCTCTGTGCTCTTATTACTCCCAGCCTCTTAAGTGCTCTGGGGCCGCGTCAGTCGCCGGCCGGAGGGGGAGAGGAGCGCAAGCCTTCGAGCACCGTCCTGCAAACTGCAAAAGCGAACACAAAAGCGGCCGCCGAGGAAAGAGGCAGAGGGAGAAGTAGCCCGCGGCCGCCCTGGTTTCCCCGGGACGGAGACAAGGACCCTGGCGCTGGGCGGCGGGGGGACTCCAGGGTATGTCCCGCGGGGTGGAAAGCAGAGGGTGAGGTTTCCTCGGGGGTAGGGGGGAAGGAAAAAGGAAAATCCACAGTCCCTCCTGTTCTCCGCTCTGTGCCTGTGCAGCATATCCACCTCGGCAGGCCGCCCCTGCAGCCCGAGGGGCGGGGGAGGGGACTGGCAGGCGAGGAGGCGCGGGGGGGTGCAGGTCAGACCATTTTTCTCCCTCTCGTACCTGGAAAGGACGATTTCCAAAAGTGTGAGCTCTGTGTCTGATCTTTGGCACAGTAAACCTGACTATTCCAGCCATTAGCCAGAGTCCAAGACTGATAGCCCTCCATTGATATGTATGTTTCGTGTCTCGGTTCCCCAGAGCCAAACGTTGAGACCATGTCTATGTACCCAGGAACGTGCTGGTAGGGGGTTGTATAGCCCTGGTAGAAGGACACTTCCTTCGCCCTGGAGGAGACTTCATTGGCGGGGACACTCGTGCTGGTCAGACTGGAGACGTCCATGTACTTTTCCACAGGAAAGCCGCCAATGGAGGCATGGGGGGGAGACTTCAGGGCGTTTTGCTGGATCCCAACCCCGTGGGACATCCTGCAGCTATAGTATCCATTGCCAAAGTGATACCCATAGCCGAGAGCAGGGGCGGCGGCCGGCGCGGAGGAGCCTGGGCAGTCCTTGGCCTGGGGGTCGGGCCTCGCCGCCGCCCCCGAGCGCTCCCCTCCGCCGGCGTAAGCGAACCCCGAG
>JAOEHX010035323.1:0-11468 GCA_025448015.1 Bolborhynchus lineola
GTGATCTGGAGGGGTGGACAACTGGTAAAGAGCTAGTTAGATGGTCAGCCCCAAAGGGTCACGGTTAATGGTCATTTATTTATATAATTGAATTGAGCAGTGGACTTAGTGATAGAACAGTGAAAAACAAATACCAAAATGTGTTGGAACAAACAGAAACTTCTCAAGATGGAATTATGCAATGATGTCTTGACCTACATTTCACTTTAAAAGAGCAGGAAAGCAAAATTTTAAAAGTGCAAATGAAGCAGCAGAAATTAGCTTTGCCATTGCATCGTAAGAAGAATATGAAGGTGCAATCTGCTGTTGGTATGATGGTATAGATCAAAAAGAAAAAGAATCAGCAACGATTTACAAAACTGTAGCATGAACTTATTTTCCTTATACTCTTTTACAACTTTTCTTCAAACATATGTTTAGTGCTGAACATCTAAAAGCTATCAAAAGCAGAATGCACATATTGCATTAAAGGAAAATGTAAAATAGTCCTAAGGACAGAACTGCATTTTTAAAGATGTAAACCCAGTTACAGTTAGGAGACGGGGTTTTTTAGTTAAGTTGGTGTTAAATATATAAGGGTACTGCATTAAGTTATAAAGTATTTAACTAAAATAAAACATAATTAAAATATTTACCTGTGAATCTTTAAATTAACCTTTATACAATTTCCAGACTATTAAAGCAGATCTACTTTAGGGAAGGTTAGTGAGTATTTACTATCACAGAATATGCAAGATCAAAAAAACAAAGAGAAAAACAAAAAAAATAAAACAAAAACAAACCGACCAAAAACAACAAACAAAAAAAGCCTATACAAATATGTCCAGATGGGTGTTTCTACGGAACTACAATAATCAAAAGCTAAAGTATACAGCCATTTGGTATGTTAGAGCTGAAGAGATATATCATCAGAAATATGGTATAGTTTGTGATCTCAAACTCAAACCACCCTTATTTATGCTGCAGTCTTTCTGTCTACTTAGATCTTTATAAGTTGATAATCACTACCTGTTATCAGAAGAAAAAGTGGGGGTTTTGAGTGATGATGTGGTGCCTTTTGAAAGAATACTGGTTCATCCAAGGGGAATTCTAAGTGCTTAAATGAGCAGGAATATAAAGGGTTGGGTTTTTTTTTTTTTTACAGCTAGATACCATAACATGCAAATTGTTAATACCTCATTTAGCATACGTGATGGAGAAAATGTTTATATACTGATATCAGAAAGGAGAGGAGTTCAAATGTGCACCCCCTCACCTCACTTCAAAGCCTGCAATATCCATAACATAACTAGGAACAAATCTTCAACAGGAGGTGGGGCAAAACAATCCTCTTTCCTGTAGCACTATATCTTCAGTATTCCACCCTTATTATACTTCATAGAGTGTGGTGACAGCTATCAAGTTTAAATAAGCATGTAAATCACATTTGCTATTCAATTACAACTTTGTAGCCCGATCAGGCTTTGTAGCCCTATATAAGGGCTGAGCTAGTTAACACTTAAGGCATTAAGGCCCTGGGTGATTTGAGAACTGCATAGGTGAAATTAAGGACAGGTTTGGGATCAATTGGAACCAAGGTGATTGCTCAAACCTTCAGTATCAAGTATTTGACTGATTGTTATAGGATTCTTCCAGAAGGGAATTTTGTACAGTTCTTGAAATTCCCCAAGGGAGCTTCTGCTATTTGTGTGCTTAAACATGTGGGCTGATGTTCTGGATGAAGTCTCCAAAGTCTCCTCTGGGTGATTCCTGCTACAGAAAGGGTCACACTATACATAAATAAGATATTAAGTAATCAACAGTAACTGTTCCTGCAGAAATGGTAACAGGGGCCAGTTCTCATGTGATAAAGATTTCATGTGGTGCCAGGGCTGTCATGCACAATTGTGGGCAACAGGAATATAAGAACTGAACAGAATAGCAGTTTGACAAGTCTCATCTGATGCAGATAAAGAGGTTCTGCTGCTACAAGGACTCTTACCATACCGACTTCTGTCACTACAGACCAGCAATGGAGTGTGCTGTTTCCCCACAAAACTGTCACTTGATCTGAATAAATGAATTGTGTATATATATGTACACACATATATTTTAAAATACTCTGTTGTATGTGTCCATACAACATAAATACTCAGCTAATTACTTTAGCTGAGCAGCAGATTTGCATCTCCACGGCTAGAGATGGCCAGATATTCATGATTAACAGAAATCTACAGAGAAAATCCATTAGAACATCCACAAGGCACCTTTAACAAGACTAGGTCAGCAGTCTCATTGGGTTTTTTTTTCTTCAAAATGTGTATATATTACAAAGAAAAAGGAGGAAGATATGCCTACAAAATAACATTCTTGAAAGTTTAAAATCCAGTGGAAATCTTTCATCTTTATTATGCAAGAGGCAAGTCAGACACAAATATAATTGTGATAATTCTTTCTAGCTTTACATGAAGAAAAAATATTATGTTATAAACACAACCTATTGAAAAATCTGCACTCAACTTTTTTTTTTTTTTTAATTCAGGCGAAGTAAATACTTTGGCAAAGTAAAACTATGATTTCATTGGCACAGTTTTAAAATTATGCAAATTAAAATGCTTTGTGAAGATAATGAACAAATTATTTATATTTTCTATTCTTGATATGATGGTTCTTGGAGTAATTTTTTATTTTACTCATCACAAAAATACATTATAGGAACAAAATATACTGAACAGATTTTTTTAAGTTTCATGAGATAGATTCACCTTTGAGATGAAAACAGGTGCTAAATGCAAACAAAAACTTTTGTTCTTTCCTGAGAACTTGAAGAGTATAAATCAATTGTAGTGAGTAAAATTTTTACTAACAGAAGGAAAGCAAAATTTTGGTAGAAATAAAGTTATAAAAGCTAGGATATGTTAGCATTTTGCCTAGTAGGAAACAGGGAAATCAAACCAAAACAAAAAACAACAGGGAGCATAAAAGACATCAAAGAGCACAAATGGAGAAATTACATGTTAGCACAAAGAAAATCAAAGCTGATGGAACTGGGAAGAAAAAAAACGTTTAAAGACTGTAGAAAAACTAAGGAAAACCAAACCAAACAACCAAACTAAAAAAACCCATTTAAATCGTGATTTACAGGATCACAGATTCAGCTTGGAAGGGACCACAGATTGTCATCAGGTTTAGTCTCCTGCCCATAGCAGAGCCATGTCTGGGGTCAGATCTCGTTACCCAGGATGTTGCCCAGTCAAAACTTGAAAAACTCCAAGGACAAAAACTGCACTGTCTCAGCAGTAGGCTATCCTCATGGAGAAACAGTTCCTTATACACAGTCTAAACCTCTCTTATTTCAACTTTCTCAAGTTGCCTCTCATCTTCTTATGGTACACAGCTGTGAAGAGCCTGGCTTCATCCCCTTGATAACCTTCCCACAGGCAGTGGTGGGCTACTGTTAGGTGCTGACATCTCCAGGCTGAAGTAGCCTCTACCCCTCAGCCTCTCCCAGTAGAGGAGACAATACTACAGTTTCAGGTCTACTGAGCCCTCAGTAGAGGCCTGTATTGACTGGCCATGCTCCTTTTCAGGCTAAAGTTATTGTTTCCCTTTGCTGACAGGTTCAGTTCAATGCTTACCAAACCCCAGGCTCTTTCCTGCAGGACTGTTCTCAGCATGTCTGTTCCCAGCAAGTGACACTGTAGGAGTTTCTCTGCCCCAGGGTTAACACTTGGCATTTATCCTTGCTCAGTTTTGCAAGGTTCACAAATAGAATGGGTCAATTGGCTCGATTTCTCTGGCTTACACAGGTTTATTTGAATGGGATCCCATCATGCGGCATGTTGAATTGTCTCCCCGATTTGGTGTATTCTGCACACTTGATGAGTGTGTGCTCCATTATGTCCTCCATATCAGGTGCTGAAAAATAAAAATGTTAATAAGGACAGGTCCCAGTACAGACTCCTGCAGTCCTCCCCTTCTTTGGACCTCCAGATAAAGCATGACCATTAACCATTTGGGGCTGACCATCTAACTAGCTCTTTACCAGTTGTCCACCCCTCCAGATCACAATGTCCTAACTTGGATACAGGAACATTTAGAAGAGAGGTTTGACAGATATAACCCTTGGTGAATACATGCTGGCTCTTTCCAGCAATATTCTTCTATTCTACATGCCCAGAAATGTGCTTCAAAAGGACTCAATCCATGATTTTTGCAGGGTCCAAACAGAATCTTCTCAGACTGCATTGCTCTGGCTTGTTTTTTCATCTCTTTTGAGTAAATAATTTGCCTGTCTAAAGGCAGGGCAGACCTTCCCTCATCATGTCGGTTTTATGCTATAATTTCTAAGTTGTCATTGTGAAAGGTTGTCTTGATTCCCTTGCATTACATGTAATACCTGGAAGATCCTAGGATATCTAGAACCTAGATAGTGAGTTACAGCTTGGAATAAGACTTACAGGACAAAGAGATTGTAAACGTTCCCTCTCTGGGTGCACAAAACATTTACACAACTGATTTTAATTGTACTGTTTGATTTTTTCTTCCCCCTTGCTTGCAATTTTCAGATCACAATGGTTCTACTATTTTTCATTTTATTAAATCTATATCAAACAGTTTTAATCTTTTATATATATACTTTAGGAAGCCTGCTTAATTATTCTGGACCAAGCTTTGCTACTTGTGGAGAGCATTTACTACAGCAGGTAGTTTTGCTGACTCAGGGAAAGGTGGCGTCAATGAATAAGGAAAATTGTAAGACTATAAACCCCTAGCCCTTGTTGCACAGATGAGCACATTTTTTTTTTTTTAATTTTCTGTGATCACAGATCACCTGGGATGGTTGATGGAAGAGTTTTGTTCTGGTCTTGGTCTCTAGAGGTAAATTATGAAATACTAAACCTTTAGAACAGATTTAGAGGATGGCGGGTGTTCTTGCTTTCCCATTCCCATGGTGACTGTGTCCGGTGCACAAGTGAGAGCAAGTTCTGTCACATTTGTGAATTTCAGAAGCTGTTTCTGTCAGAGTATCTCTTGACAGCCAGTTCCCCAGGACTGTGCTAATATTAGTTCAAAGGAACTAGCTTTATCTTCTTGACTTAGTGGGATGATAGAAATATGTTTGAAAAGAAGAAAGTAATACAACAAAGGCAAATTGGCAATGAGAGTCTATGAAAACAATGCACACTCCAAACTTAAATATAATAAACTAAATGCTTTTTTTCTTTTTGTGAAAATTAATACTTTCAGTCACACATCTCTCATGACATTTTTTTTTTCCTTTTCTACAGGTGACTCAAGGTATGTGGTGCATGCATAATTCATGAAGAAGAATATCCATGTTCATCAATGTGTCTGACTTAAGGGGTTTTGTGGCCCTCAGGACATGAAGGTACCAGATGTCATGAACTATGTGAGATGATAATTAAAAGAAGGCTGAGAAAGTAACAGGTTGAGTGAGGTGTAAGGCACAAACCTATGAGGTAAATATGTCCCTTCTGGTTCTCTAATCATGCCCAGACTCTTGGGATGTCAGGGGAGGTGTTATAATCTGAGGTGCAATTTAAATACATGCTATTTATACACTTTTTTGCAACACATTTTTTTTCTTTTTTAATTTTAAGTCAGAAAAAAAATATTCATTAACAAATTAGAGTCCCTAAGCTGACAAACCACTTCCAGAATTTTAGAAACTAAGCTGAAAATTATTTTGTCAAGAACTAGCTTACTCTATGGCCAGATCCTTCCAGGACAGCACTGAGAGCTCATTTTCTTCAATGAGTTTATCCTTTTAGCTTCCTATCATAGAAAGGAAAAACTTGAATTTCAGACACCTTAGAGGCAAATCTTAATATGTGACCCCAGCTGGCTTGCAGCCACACAAATTCATCCCTGATGGGCCAGGGCAAAGGAAGCTGAGAAAGAAAGCCCTGTGAGAGCTAGGAAAACCTGGTCTAGCCTTTTTTAGCTTGTATTGTGAAGTGGAGCAAATCCTCACATCAGGTTTTCTTCGGTAGAACAGAAGGTATAAGATGGGTTGAGAACATCAGGGTAGATGAAAAGTGATAAATTCAGGTAACTGAAGCCAAGTCAGCAACAGATAGATGAACCAGTGGTGGGGGGCAATTGACAATCCAAAGACTTCTCTGTTGCAAATGTTTTTCCATGCTTTAACATGATCTTTCAGAATTGCCACACTGATTACTGTTCCCTCCCACAATCTCTAGAGATAAATTTAATTCTGGTATATCTTTACAGGAAAACTATTTCCTCAGGTCCAATAGATGGATCAAAAATTTTATATTCCATTAGCATGAGATTCCCTGTGGTGAAAGTGAGGAGGATTTTGCCTTTTTCTCTTTTGCTATTAGAATTCCTTTTTTCCCCTGGAAGAGTATGTCTGATACATGAAAAAAGTGAGAATGAATGTCATAGAATGTATACTATGGAGCTGAAATGCCCTTCAGTTGTTATGCAAATGTTCAATTCCTAAAATAACAGTTTCATCAATATATGTTTATATTTTTTTATAAAAATGTTCTGATCTTTCAGTTTACTTAGTTCTTAATAAATTAATTTACAGTTTTTATTAAAAGAACACATACCACCCAGACTCTGCCAATTTCAGGTAGATGAAAACGGTTCTTGAGTTTCTGTCTTTTGTTTTATTTACTGTTTAAGCACAGAATTGGAAATGCTCTAAAACAGTTGCTACTATTCTTCTATGTTTAACTAATTTAATTTAAAAGAAAAATACAAAACTACTGACCATCATCAACCTGTAATTAAATTATGAATGTGCCATGAAATCAAGGCTAACATAAAATTATAGCTTTGTGCAGCTGAGACAATTCCATTTTATAAGCAGAAAAGCCAGGAAAGGCAGTGACTTGTAGACAGACTACAGAGCAGTCAGTCTCACCTCTGCCTGGCAAACTCTTGGAGCAGATTCTACTGGAAGGCATGGTAAGATACATGAAAAACAAGGTGCTTGGTGACAGCCAGCGTGGCTTCACTAAGGGGGAATCCTGCCTGACCAATTTGGTGGCATTCTATGATGGAGCTATGGAACTGATGGACGGGGTAGAGCAGTAGATGTCATCTACCTGGCCTTGTGCAAAGCTTTCAACACTGTCCCACATGACATAGAATCATAGAATAGTTAGGGCTAGAAAGGACCTTAAAATCACCTAGTTCCAACTGCCCTGCCATGGGCAGGGACACCTTCCAGTAAACCATATCACCCAAGGCTATGTCCAACCTGGCCTTGAACACCGCCAGGGATGGAGCATTCACAGCTTCCCTGGGCAACATCATTGTCTCTAAATTGGAGAGACATCAATTTGATAGGTGGACCACTCAGTGGATAAAGAACTGGATGGATGGGCACACACAAACAGTTGTAGTCAATGGCTCAATGTCCAGCTTGAGACCAGTAATGAGTGGTGTCTCTCAGGGATCAGTGCTGGGACTGGTCTTGTTCAACATCTTCATCAGTGACATGGGCAGCGGCATTGAGTGCACCCTCAGCAAGTTTGACGATGACCCCAAGTTTAATCATGCCAAGTGCAAGGTCCTACACATGGGTTGGAGAAATCTCAGGCACTGCTACAAGTTGCGCAGAGAAGAGATTCAGAGCAGCCCTGTGGAGAAGGTCTTGGGAGTGCTGGTCGATGAGAAAATGGACATGAGCCCACAGTATGCACTCACAGCCCAGAAAGCCAACTGTATCCTCAGGTGCATCAAAAGGAGCGTGACCAGCAGATCGAAGAAGGTGATCCTGCCCCTCTATTCTGCTCTTGTGAGACCTCACTTTGAGTACTGTGTGCAGTTCTGGTATCCTCAAAATAAAGAGGTCATGGAACTTTTGGAACAAGTCCAGAAGAGGGCCACGAGGATGATGAAGAGACTGGAGCACCTGCTGTATGATGACAGGCTGAGAAAGTTGGGGCTATTGAGCCTGGAGAAGAGAAGGCTGCGTGGAGACCTCATAGCAGCCTTCCAGGTTCTGAAGGGGGCTTATAAGGATGCTGGGGAAGGATTCTTCATTAGGGACTGTAGTGATAGGACAAGGGGTAACGGGTTCAAACTTAAATAGGGGAAGTTTAGGTTGGATATAAGAAAGAAATTCTTTACTGTAAGAGTGGTGAGGCACTGGAATGGGCTGCCCAGCAAAGTTGTGAATGCTCCATTGCTGGCAGTGTTCAAGTCCAGGCTGGACAGAGTCTTGGGTGGCATGGTTTAGTGTGAGGTGTCCCTGGCCAAGGCAGGAGGGTTGGAACTAGATGATCTTCAGGTCCTTTCCAGCCGTAACTATTCTATGATTCTATGATTTAACTGAACTGTACTGTAAAAGTATTCATACTCTGAAAAACAATGTTATAATTTTGAGTCCCTTCTGTATTTTTAGATGACCAATGTAAAAATTATGCTTCTGCAGTGGGAGACTACAATATCTTATTCACAGCATACAAAGCCTTATAAAAAGCTAAGAGGAACCCAGGATTGTAAGCCCTGCATTATGTCAAATAATTGTTTTATTATTGTTGCACTATATTTTCCTTGGACTTTGTGGAGCTGAAAAACTTAATAAGTGTTACAAACCTTAGCTTGACAGCTATATACTGAACAATATTACTTCTACTTTTTATACTTCAAGGAATAAGCTTTATGTGTTCAAATCTACTGTAATGTACTTCTGGGAATGAGCTTTGTGTGGTCAAATCTGCCATAATACTATACCTTTCTGGAGACATGCATTTTCAATCTCTGAAGGGTCCCTTTAGTTTCTGTTAGCAGAGCATATTCAAATACTCAATGGCATGCAATATTTTAACAGTGTATTTTCATAGTGTTTTTGCTCGTATTCCCTGCTAACTGAGGTTGTTTGGCTACCACTGTTAATTTTCAGTAGTTTGTGATCACTAGAGAAAGAAACAAGTATATCTTTAGATATACTATTGATTTGTTCATTTGTGAAATTCTAGAAAGTAGACAGAAATACAGTAAGTCTTTGAACTCTGTTGCTGAAGGAATTTAATATTCAAGAAATTACTGTGAGCAGTAAAACTGAAATATCATAGTAAGTACATGAGGTTACTAGGCAAGATTTTAACACAGTGTATCAAGTTTTGATGCAGTCTTAACCTTGAGTAATAGGGAGGAGGAAGGTAAAAACACCTTCATTAAGCAAAAATTCAACTTTTTTTGCAAAATGGTCCTCACCATTGAAATCTCTGAGAAACTAAGGATCAAGCGAGATGTTTCATTGCATAGTGTAGTCATAGCAAAGCTGCTCAGGTGAGCCATTTGCAACTGGGCTTCTCTCGCATGAGACATTTTTCTTTGTGTTATGTCTCAAAAATCTGACTGGATTCTATCAGTGGACAAGAGACATAAAATGGGTCCATATGTATGTATATTTGATTATCAGCCATCTTACATAGTACCAGTGAATAACTGCAGAGACTTCAAAGCAAGCAGAAAGACATTTTAATCAGACTTTTATTGCATTAGTATGACTTTCTCCTTATTATAACAAGGTTAGTCTTTTAGTTGCATACTTCAGTGATTCTGAGAGTAGAAAACAATTCATGTCAAAGCTGGAGGTGAACAATACAAAACCTATAAAGTGCTTACAGAATAGTTTTTGAAAAATTCCGTATCTAGCTATTTCTACTCTGCCAGTTATCCTGCTATCTAGAGGATGCAGTAATCAGTATCAATTATCCGACCTACTGCCAGGTTAGGAAATTCTTGGTGTTACTGCAAAGTAAGATGAAGCAAGAAAGCAAATTTGAAAGAAAAAAAGTCCTCAGAACACAGTACCTTTTAAAATAAATAAATAAATAATTTCTTCCTTCAGCTTCTTTTGTAGTTCTCACATATACAAGTCACTAATTAGTGTATCTCATTAATGGGAGATTTGTGCTCAGTAATTCTTTCTACATTTTATAGTGGCTTGAGAAACATCCATATCAGAGGAAAGACTGCCTGTTCTTCCAAAAGTTGTTAATATATTCTATCCTCATGCTATAAAATCCTTCTCTGCTCATAGGTAACAAAATTGACTAATTGACTCAACTTTTAAGACTGAAACAATATGTTTCTTTAAGAAATATGAAGAAAAAACATAGGCATGACAAATCAATGGGCAGAGATACTTATAAAATCTTGTAACATAGGAACCTAAGTGGCCTGTAACAAAAAGGTGGCTCTGGAGATAGAATTTGATGTAAAACTTTGGGTGCTCTAGTATTCTTCAACAATGAGGTACTGGCCCTGCACAGAAATTTTGCCTGTGTTTAGTCACCGTTTAGGGAATAACAGGTCATTTTATAAGTAGTTGGTTAAACATATAAATAATAGAAAATAAGAACCTGAAAACTAGCTGCAACTTTCTACTTGGGAAATGGATTAATGTCAGCTAGGCAAGTTCTCAGATAAAAGCTTTTGGTATTTAGTTCCTGTAAGCATGAGATGAGATGAAATTTTCAAGGACTGTGAATTGAGTCTGGAGTCATAACTAACATCATTAAAAAAAATATAAGATAGCTACAATTCCCTTTACTTCAAGTTCTTCATTAGCACTCTAATGGGTTTCTGGTACTGGAGCAAGCAAGCTCAACCTATAGAGTCCTTTGCATGCTGCAAACAATCTAATTAAGTTCCTTTCTTATTATAACTTCTCTGTAGTAGTTTGGGTATGACTGAAAATCTGATTTAAATTATATCCTCCATTTCTTGTGTTGAAAGTGTGAGATCGAGCATGTTACTGTTCTAAGGATGTGAAAACTTCCATTGTGCTGATTTTTGGTATGTCTCCGCTTTAATGTCAGATTTTAGGTTAACATTCCTCATAGCCCTGTGACACCAGTGCTAGTGCTGATGCAAGCTGGCGCCACTCAGGTCTTGACATCAGTTTTTCAGCAGGTCCTGAACTGCTGATACATAGTTTTCCCCCACTCTAACACTGATAACTCATCTGATGGTTGCAGCCACTTGGGAACAACTTTTTCAAAACAAACCAGCACAGATAGGATGTAGGATGGAATGAAAAAGTCAAATTTGTGAAAATGTCTCCTTTGGCAGCATTTATCTCTCTATCTCTCCAGGTTCTAGTTCAGGGCTCTCCACTTACTCCTACTATGGAAGATGAGGTCTGGCACCAGGGAGCTGATGCACTGCATTGACCTCTGCTCCCAAGCTCCTCATGCAGCACTCATGCCTGGGAAATGCGCCAGCATGTTACAGCTGCTCTCCAATGCTGGGAACATGAGGTCGGCATCTGCAGAGGACAGGAAGATGGTGAGAGCAGTAGTTATCTCTATAAAAGGAATATTCTGCAAGTCTAGAAGAGGCATGATATGGCCAGATCTTAGTCAAGGTCCAGGCAAAATTTGCCAGAAAAATACTATCAATTGTTAAATGTTTCCACTAAGGTTGTTCTTCATAAAATAAATAAATAGAAAAAAAAAAACCCACCCACT
>JAOEHX010035324.1:4042-23538 GCA_025448015.1 Bolborhynchus lineola
CTGTTATCATCAGAAATCCATTGAAATCAAGGGAATTCTTGCAAATCAAGGGTGTTGGGTATTTTTAATGTGGCTTCAGTGTGCAGTTCCCCAGCACAACGGCGTGCTGATAAGTAAAGTGAGGAGCAGGGAGCTGTGAGGGGCTGGAACTCAAGCCCCCCACTCATGATGGCAAGAGTATTAGTACTCTTCATCAGGGCTGAGGAGCAGGCAGCCCAAGTCTGCTGCAATCCTACCAGTAGCTGAGGATTTGTTTGAGCAAGTAACTGTCCTGTTAACTAGATTTTTAAATGGACAACCAGTATTTCCCCAGGTGCCAGGTCCTCTGGATTAGACTGAATTAGAAAACTGAAATGCTCAGATGATGCTTTTGTCTTTTCAGCAACTTACCTTGCACTGTAGCAGGAATCCCAGCAGCACACCAGAGCAGGGAGCTCCTTGGTGTGCTCTTGTCACAAAACAAGTTTCTGTTGCATCCTGAGCTGCGTTAACAGCAGAGTCTTGGGCATTTCAAACCACATGGTCTGGCCCAGGGCCATCAGGGTGAGGGGAAGACAGCAGGAACCTTAAGTTGCACAAACTACTGTAAAGCTGATCTTGAAGAACAGAAAGGCTTTTCATTTCACCTAATAGTTAAGGCTGTTGATAAGAAAACTTTTTCTCTGTATAAAGGCAGGCAGAGCACAGGAGTTAGTGTATTGAAGAGAATCAAGATCAAAGTGATCCCCCTGTGCCTCATGAACTTACATATCTGGAATTTGCCTCTCTACCTCCCCTTGCTGCTGTAGTATGATGTATTATTTAACACTGCATTTAATCCTTTCATAAGCAATCTGACAAGTTCAGTTCAGGTCTAATGCTCAGCCACTGAAAGGGAGTTGGTAGGTGGGACCCATCCTGAAGGCATCTCCTCCCTGCTGCTGTTCCTGCGTACTTCTCTGTCTGTACATCTCAGCTATGACACTTGCCTTCAATCAGAAAAAGGAAGAGTTTCCATTTAAATGTCAAAATGAAAGAAAAAAATGTCCTATCTACATGATGATTTCTTTTTAAATAAAGAAAACATGAAACCATGTCTGAATTATGTTCCACAAACACAACTGAAGCAAACTGCCAAAGTTAAAGCCCAGTCTTTCTGGCCTAATTGCTTCAGAGTGGGAAAGGAATAGGGGGTGTGATAGGAAGTCCTCTCTTTTCTCTTAGTTCTGCAAGTTCTGTTATATCCACTTCTTTTCAAACAGAACTCACTACTTTTCATTTTCATAAAAAAAATACCACGTTAAGGATAAGATAGAGTGAACGCTATATGAAAACCCTAGAACAAGCTGTGTCCTGGGCTCAGCCATAGGTTCATTTTTTCCGTCTTAGTAGCTGGTGCAGTGCTGTGTTTTTGACTTTCAGCCTGGTGACTTCCAGCACTGATAACATCCATGTTTTTAGTTGCTGCTCACTGATGTTTACTCTAACCAAGGACTTTCTGAGTCTCATGCTCTGCCAGGGAAGAGGGGAAGCCAGGAGGAAGCAGAGACAGGACACCTGACCCAAACTAGCCAAAGGGGTTTTCCATACCACAGCACGTCATGCCCACTATCTAAACTGGGGGAGTTACGCGGAAGGTTTAGATCCCTGCTTGGGTTGGGCTGGGTATTGGTTGGTAAGTGGTGAGTGGTTGTATTCTCTTCACTTGATACTTCCCTTATTATTATTGGTGGTAGCAGTAGTGGTTTGCGTCATACCTTAGTTACTGGATTGTTCTTATCTCAATCCATGGGAGTTACATTATTTCGATTCTCCTCCCCATCCCTCTGGGAGTGGGGGAAGGAAAGGAAGGGGAGTGAGTGAGCGGCTGCGTGGTACTGAGTTACCAGCTGGGCTTAAACCTTGACACAGTAAGAAGCAACTGAGGTTGATTGATTATGGGAACTGTTAAGAAACCTTAACTTAAACATTTATGTATAATAAATATAAATATTCTAGATATGGATCCCATCCTATTTATGACGAAGCCTAGATCTAATGAAATACTCCACCATAAACTATTTTGTAATCCACATGAACTGGACATAGCATATTAAATTCCACTTTATTTGATTTCTCTGAGAATACAGGAAACAAGCAAATTTGCCATTTCAGACTTCCATACCAACATAATTCAGACAAACACATCAACACTTCAACTGCTCATTTGACTTGTAGTTTTGATCTTACTGCTTTCAGTGAATCTTCAACACTTAACAACACTGGAATATTCAAGCTGGTCTTTGCTATGCAGATCTAAGATGGAACTTTACACTTGACTGTTACACTTACTTTAGTGTTTGCAATTTAAGAAACACAGAAGTACTATAGATGGTATCTAGCAAAGTGTAAATATCTCAAAGATAGTATACATAACATTTATGGCACAACATAGTCATAACACGTCAACCACTATTAAAAGCACATTTACTTGAATTTTAGGGTTTCACTTCAGACTGCAAAATGTTTACCCAGCCATTTCTAATGTAACATGCAACATTAAAGGTAAAGTAAATGCATTTGCAGTGCCTGTTGACCACTTTTACCAGTTTAATAAACCATTCATAATAAGATACATGTACAGAAGCGTTACATAAGTATTGGATAAATTATAATTATCAAGAGGCTAAGCCCTCCATCTAAAATAAATGCCTTTTTTTTTTTTTTTTTTTGAATGAGAATGTGCTGAAATGCATCTGATTTATAAAGTCTCTGTACTTTGAGTAAATATTTTGCTCTGTGAGCCTAGTCTGTGTATCTTGTGTGTGTTTGAACAGATGAATATTTTCTGGCAGTATTTGCATTCCTGTAATGATAACTAACAGTTGTTAAGCATCTTTCAGAACTTTGTCTTTGCTCTGAATTTCCTCTTGCACATAGACTGCTGTTTCCCTAACTGTGTTTCAGCATTAAGAACAAACTACAGCTTTTTAACCAGGAAATCTTTTTATTCTGTCACGTTATCTACTTCAGTTTTAGCTAGTCTCACATAAGATGAACACACAGGCTATTCCATGACAGTGTCTATTTTCAAAAACATAGAGGCCACAGCTGAAAGCATTTAAAATCTGCACTTCTAGTATTTGCTATGGCACTCTAGTGCATATTTTTACATAGAAGTAGGAAGCAGCAAGTAGATGTCCACAGGGTGTGAACTTCACACAAATCCACTGCCTGTTTATTCCATGAAGATATGTAACACATCTTCATTCTTTTGCTCAAACATTCTTCATTTAATGACCTCTTTTTGCTATGTATTACACCCATGCACAAGCGATTTTCTCTTTGTGCTTTCTGTTTTTTCTTCTCCTGTTCAGTATTGTTCAGAGCCCCAGTCATTTCCTGTGCATATCACTTCTCTTCCTACTGCAGCTACAGCAATACCTGGCTTACAGGTTGAGGAAGAGCCAGTTTCAGAGAAAAAAAAAATATAAAAAAATTACCAACCATTTAACAAGACTTTGAGCACCAGTCATCTGGATTTAAACTGTGGGTCTTTCAGGTGGTATTGATCACAAAGAATAACTCTGAAATAGTAGGTACTAAGCAAATAAATAGGAAGAGTAAAGAGGTTTTTTAACCCATGCTTCCAAGTATTTAATGCTTCATTATGAAATTCACTCTGGTTATAATTCCTCTCCTATCCTAACTTCTTTCTACTGCTTGCTTTATTTAGTAAAACCTAATAAATAGTTTCTATAAGGTTTTGTTTTCAAAGAGACAGAATAACGGTTGTAACTTCCCTCAGGTGCCTGTTCACCAGGGTTGCCATGTCATGTTTCTGAGAGCTTTGGACCACAAAGATGTGGGCTGAAGGAGTGAGCCCCTATGAGGACAGGGAAGCAGCTTGTGTTCACCTAAGGCAGCAAAATAAATTAGAAGGCAATTACCACTGTGTAAGTGGTGACAACGATTATTTATTTTTAAAAAATATATGATACTGTAAGCCTTAGTAAAACTCCACCCTTGGAAAGCCAGTCATATTAACACAGATAGGTATGCAAAATGTTTCATCCTACAGTTGGTGGTAGTTATTTTAAAACTTCTGAATATTTTCTCCCTAGATTTCAAAATTTTAACTCTAAGCTCTGTCATTTCTTAACATTGCTTTCTTAAACAATATTTATTAGATTTTGAGAAGACTTGCCCATTGCACTTAGAAGAAATCATAGGATGGAGAGTAAACTTTAAATATTGCATGCAAATTAGAGAGAAAAGAATGCATCAATATGCTACTGTTCTGAGAAATGACTGAAGTCTATTCTCTCGTGAGATTTATGGTTGTATAAGCCTGACTTGTATGAAGGTACTATAGATTTATTTATAAATCCATAGAGCAGGTGTACTGCCTGCTGGCTGAGTTTAAAAGATTAGTAAGTATTCCCTAAACATAAGATTCTGAAAAACATCACCTCGTCATTGTGTTCTCTTGCCATGGACTTTATTACACATGCTAGTTGGCATTAGCAGTTTGTTTTACTTCAGGCTCTAAAACATTTTGGACATCTTTTGAAATAATTTTAATAAACTTTTGGTAGAGAGTTCTGGGTGTCACAGACAAGGTTATCACTAACAATATTGGGAGTTATGAGCATACTGCTGTCAGGACTATGTTTACTAATTGCCGCCAAGGCTTTATATTCTAAACCAAATACATTAAATGCAGCATTTTCCAGAATGCCCTTGAGTTTCTTCCATTTATAACTCAGTCTCCAGACAGACTGAGTATTCTGATCGTGTCACTCTTTGATGCTAAATTGGGTACAAATGTACTCAGATAATTAATCACACTCAGCACTTATTGTGCATCTTTATTATTACTATGCAAGCAGATTTCATACAGTGTGTAGTTTGTTACAAGTTTGCAGGATAACAGCTGATAACTTTTCTTCTCATATAATTATATTAACAGCAAAGCCAGTTTCCTATCTCCATACATCTGTGACCACGTGAAATATTTCAGGAAAGAGTCATCGGAAAAAATAGAACAAGTGCAGTGAACATGAAAAAATAATAATAATAAAAAAAAAATAGTTTGGGACCTTCCTTTAGGAATGCATGTTCTTCTTCCAGCCACCTCACAGCTCCTGCTGTCCTTTTGGTGTTCTCACCTTTGGCTAGCTCCATGTGTTCTCTGAATAAGACGTAGATATTTATTTCTGAAGCACCTAAAATAGAGTTGAGCCCCATTTGGACTTACATGCTTGAGATACAGCCACAGTTCTGCCTTTTAATGGTGGGTAAACCTAAATAGCTTCACATAAATTTATTCTGATGATGTGTATCTTTTTAAATGAACTAGAAATGTTACCTGGAGACTATTGTTTTAATTTCATCTTGAGAGAATGTGTAATATTTTTTGTCTTATTAGATTGCATGAAAGTGGACATATAAGATTTTAGCTTTCTTTTTGAGCTCCCATAGTAGATATATTACTTCGCATTGAATCTGCATTGTATTATTAATAATTACCCTTTTTATCTGATAGATTCCAGGAAAAGGAAGAAGAGTGGTTTTAATTCTATAAAGAAATTAAGAGCTTTGCTGGCAAAAGATTAACACTGTACTGACCCACTTTACTGTTCTTTTCAAGACTAACACTAAAGGAGAATTAATCATCTAGCAATATTGAGCATTAGCCTGTCTCAGATATAGAAGAATATTGCTACTTTTCTTAAAAGTAATGGTAAACATAAACCAGAGAAAACTTTGTTCAAGATGTTCTAATTGGCATGATCCATTGAAAATAAACATAAAACTGCTTTATCCAGAACAGCAGATAAAAACTCAGTTGTTCTTTTTGTATAGCATTTGCTGACTTCTATATATGGGTGACCAGGTAGATTTCATTCACTCTATATTTTGATAGGAGGGACTGCCAATCAAGCATTCATTTCCAAGAGATGGATAAATCTATGCTAGTAAGGGTTGCTTAAAGGGTATGGTTTCTTCTAAGTCTCTATAAGAATCATAGTATGACAGAATGGTTTGGGTTGGAAGGTATCTTAAATATCATCTAGTTCCAAACCCCCTGACATAGGCATGGACACCTTCCACTAGACCAGGCTGCTCAAAGCCTTTCCAACCTGGCCTGGAACACTTCCAGAGATTTGGCATCCACAGCTTCTCTGGGCAACTTGTTCCGGTGTCTCACCACTCACAGTGAAGGGCTTCTTTCTTCTGTCTCATCTCAATCTACCTTCTCCCAGTATAAAGCCATCTCCTCTTGTCCTGTCCCTACATGCCCTTGTAAAAAGTCACTCTGCAGCTTTGTTGTCAGCCCTTTTAGTTGCTGGAAGGCTGCTATAAGGTCTCCCCAAAGCCTTTTCTTCTCCAGGCTCAACAATCCCAGCTCTCTCAGCCTGTCTTCGTAGGAGAGATGCTCCATACCTCTCATCATCTTGGTGGACCTTCTCTGGACTTGCTTGGGCAGGTCCAGGTCGTTTTTATGTTGGGGGCCTGAGAGCTGAAGATGGTGCTCCAGATACTCATGAGAGCAGAGCAGAAGAGGAGAATCACCTCCCTTGACCCGCTGGCCATGCTCCTTTTGATGCAGCCCAGCATTGGCTTCTGGGCTGCAGGTGCACATTGTTGGCTCATGTTGACTTTCTCCTCAATCAACACCCCCATGTCCTTCTTCTCAATCCATTCTCCAGTCTGACTTTGTTGTGCTTGGGATTGCCCCAATCAATGTGCAGGACCTTGCACGTGGCCTTGTTGAACTTCATGAGGTTGGTATTGGCCCACCTCTTAATCCTATCAAGGTTCCTCTGGGTGGCATTCCTTCCCTCCAGCATGTCAACTGCATCACACAGCTTTGTGTCATCAGAAGACTTGCTGAGAGTGCACTCAATCTCACTACCCATGTCACTAACAAAGATGTTAAACAGCACCAGTCCCAGTACGGACCCCTGAGGAACTCCAGTTGTCACTGATTTTCATCAAGCCTTTGAGGACAGCTATCCAACCAATTCCTTATCCACTAAGTGATCCATCCATCAAATCAATGCCTCTCCAGTTTAGAGACAAGGATGTCATGTGAGACAGTGTCATACGCTTTGCTCAAGTTCTGGTTGATGGTATCAGTTGCTCTTCCCTTATCCAGCAATGCTGTAGCCCCATCATAGAAGGCCATCAAAGTTTCAGGCACAGTTTGCTCATAGTGAATCCATGTTGGCTGTCACCAATCACCTCCTTATTTTCCATGTGCCTTGGCATACGTTCCAGAAGTATCTGCTCCACGAACTCACCAGGCACCGAGATGAGACTGACTGCCCTTCAGTTCAGGGTCTTCCTTCATTTTCCTTTTTAGAAATGGGGGTTATATTTACCCTTTTCCAGTCAGTGGGAACTTCACTTGTCTGACACTATTTCTCAAATATGAATGATAGTGGCTTAGCCATTTCATCTGCCAGTTCCCTCAGGACCTGCAAATGCACCTCATTGGGTTGCATGGACTTTTACACCTTCATATCCCTTAGATGGTCTTGTAACTGATATTCTCCCACAGTGGGCAGTTCCTCATCCTCCCAGTCCCTCCTTTTGCCTTCTGAAACTTGGGCAGTATGGTTGAAGCACTTGTTGGTGAAGACTAAGGCAAAAAAACAGTTTGTACCTTGGTATTCTCCATATCCCAAGTAACCAGGTCTCCCGTTTTGTTCTGTAGAGGGCTCACGTTTTCCCTAGTCTTTCTGGTATTCCTGAACAGATTCTTCAATTCTGTCCCACAGTACGTTTACAGATTCTTGTTTCTTACCATCCATCTTCTTTTGTTTGAAAAACAGAAAGCTTGAGCAGTTAATATGCTTATTTGCATATGGGCACTTTACAGCACACACCAACAACACTGTTCCCTTATGTAATTATATCAGTTCAGTTTTTTTGCAAGGCTTTCTTTCTCTCATTATGCCTTCACCAGCACTAAACTTCTCTATGTATGTCTCTATATTTTCTTCTTGGCCCAATCAATTTTTAGAGCTTTAATCAAAGTGAATTCAGACTCCGCATCCTTTCTCATTTGTTTGGTTACACTTAAAAAACTGCAGAGACAAATAACATTCATTTCTATTATGCTTTGAATTGCTTATGGGATCAAATTATCTTTCACACCTGGATGAAGCTGTTGACTTCACTGGGATTGCATATGCAGACACAAAAATAGAATATGAGACCAGTAGATGCTTAATAAAAAAACACTTTCAGAAAATTAGCTGCCCTTTCTGCAGTGGCATGAAATCAGCCATAAACACATATTCACAACTCAAATGCTTCACATATTTTCCAAAAAGGTTATCTTTATTTGTCTGTAAATTTACTGTAATTCCCTCTAGTAGCTCTTATGAAAATTTTATATACCTTTTATTTTCTTATTACTGACTTCCCTCTTAAATTAAAAAAAAATAAGTGAAGTTATCTCATGAATTTTGAACTACTTTGGTATGTCAGATGCATGTTTAAATAATTCCTGCTTACACATATATATTTCAGCACTTGCAGCGAACAGGGACACAAAACTTTCAATTAGCTTCCACAGAACTAGGTTTTCTCTCATTAGTGCCTTTAGACTTCTGTAAGGAAAAGAAATTGGTCTTCACTGTTAATTTCACATATTAAGCAGAATAGCCTTTGAAATGTCTACATGTTTTTTGTACATATTTGCTATGAACATGACTATGTGTTATATTTTCACTGTTTAAATGTTGGAACTTTTTCAGATGGCAAACTGTCCACAGATTTTACCCTTGCAAACAAGAGCATCATTATTTTTTTTTTTTTTTCAAAAATTAGTATATTAAAAGAACTGAAATCTATGCCCTTAGATAATTACTCAAGTAAACTAGTTTCATCTTATATCAAAAGCAAACCAACAACTATGTTACAAGAAAAGACATAACCTAACATAAATAACAGGGGTTTTAATTACTCCTATGATTATAAGAGATGAAGGTAAAACTACAACTTCAGTTCTCTGATGCGCAGGAGTTATATCTTGTCTTCAGCTTCCTGTTTGTGGAAATCCAGGATATTTCCGGTTATGGTATTTTGGGTTATTATTTTAAATTTCAATCTTTACCTTTCTTTACCAACTCCTATTTGATTAACAGGCAGAATTTAATTTCTTTAGAAGCCCATCTTGGAGCAGATTACTCTATATATGTGTTTATACCCTGGGACACTTTGAAAATGTGAGATGAAATGCTATTGTTCAATTCCGATACTTCCTAGGACAAAACATTCTCTGACAAATACCTTTTCAAGCTCATCTTATGGTATTTGGATTAGCAGAGCTTGCTGCATCCCAAGAGAAAGTCAATCTGAAGGTATCACAGACATGTCCCCCTCTTCTTGCTCTGTCAGAAGTAAAACCTGGATCAAACAGCCTCAAACCCAAACAAACACCCTTGTGATGGAAGAACAGATGGAAATCTACAATTTAAAATCTCTCTGCAATTCTTCTGGAATACTTAGAAGGTTTTATTCTGTTGTTGTTTTTGTTTTATTAAATAGAGCTAGATTAAAAAGTATCATCTTACTGAAGAAACTGAAAATTGTAATGAGTTTTGTGGACAGGCAGTAACTATATTAGCTTTCCCAAAACTGGATACATCTAAACCCTCATCTAATTATGTTTTCAAAATGAAGCAGAGGAGAGAAAGGTCATAGTATTATAGCCAACATATTTTTGTTTTCCTCTGGAAACAGTACAAGAATAGTTTCAATGGAAACAGTTTGAGATTATGCTTGATAATTTGTAATTAACTCTCCAGGGTGCTGTGAGGCCTAATTAATTACTTATTTGAAAGCATTTGTAGATCTTTGGATGAAAGTTGCTATAGTAATGCCAAGAATTGTTGTTACTGTTATCTTTAGGTATTTTCCATCCCCAAATGCAGTTAGGTGGAAAATGTATCTTTATTACCTTATAATATCTTACAACCAAGACTAATCTGATGAAAAGCAATGTTTAAAAGCTGACAGTAACTCTTTCTGCAGGGGGAAGCTAAAGATATTTATTCTAAGTCTGTGAATATATTCATGAATAAGCCAGATATTTAAATTGAATTCACAAGTTCCATAGTAATAACACACTTTATATTCTCCATCTGCAGATAAGCAGGTGCATTTGTAGAATTTGTCTTATGCTATGAAACTGCCTTCAGTACTATGTAACTACTGTACCACAAATGCCTCTGTGTGCTTATCATGCAGCATTGGTTCTCAGTTCTACCAACAGGAACATGTCACCCATGCAATTAACCCAAATAATTATAATAAAGAAGGGTCATGAACATACTAGGACTCCTATTCAGGATGATAGCTCGGTGGAAAACATTGAGAAACCAATCCATTCCAATTTCTTTTTTAAAGCACTTGGGTTTGCAGAGTAGAAGAGCCTGACGTGTAAAAAAGGAGACAGGTGTTAGCTTTTCTCCCAGAACTTGCAGGAGGCTTGACTGGGGGAAGGAGGTTGCTTTTGCAGTATGGACTGTGTTCAGCTGAGCTCTGAGCTGCAGAGGAGGGAAACTAGGAGCAACAGAATGGAAGTTATGCCCAAGGAACTAAGAGCTTTTTTTCTTCAGACAGAACTCAAAAGATATTCAGTCTTTGTATAGGAACTGAGAAAGCTGTGGAGAATTTTCTCAGAATTGCATAGAGACTTTTATCTTACTACTCCTTTCTTCCCCAGGTCTTGCTGTTTTATAGTAGCCCAATCTAAATAAATTGTTAAATTATGCTCTGTAACCCCCAGCAATATCTATCAACTCCCCTTGAAAATATCAGCAATTGTGAAAAATGATTTATTTGTGTTGCACCAAGAAGTCCAAGGGTTAAGAAATATTCATGAGGTTTCCTCACTGTGAAGAGCTAAAAACTGGAGAGTCTGAGGTAGGGTTCTCTGTTATACACTGTTTAGGAGAAGAAAAGCTGAAGTTTGAAGCTAGTGTGTGTCTTCCAAATACAGATCTACCCTGGAGGAACCCTGCTGTAAAACTGTGGGTAAAAATAGACAGATACACATGCCACCTTTGGCACAGATGATAACTATATACAGAAATACAGTTTACTGAGAGCAATTCTCCATACTTTCTTCAGCAAATTTCAAAATTTATTGCTCTTAATATTTTCCCCATGCTGTAATATATTTCTGAATAAATTTCAACATGGGCACATGATAAATATATAACACTATTTCTTATGGTTTTGAACTCATGGTTCCCTCAAGCATTAGCTCTCTCTAACAAGCAGGTTGTGGTGGCTCTCTGTTTACCTTGTCAGCAGTATTCATTTCTGTTATCACTCTTCTGGAAGAACAGAGGTTCTAGCTATGCCTCAGAGGTGAACATAATTAGGCTGTTTACACTGTTAATCCTACAGGGATCATAAAATATTACTTAGAACAATGTTTACAATCATCAATGAGGCAAAAATCACTCTGTTCATATCTTAAAGGCAGAAAACAATACTACATGACTAATTTCAAATGGGCCTGTGCTGAATAAACATCCCCCATCTCACATATGATCTGGGAGCGGGGTAAATTAGTAGCCTTAAGAGTCCAGCAATTACTCTGCCCATCAAATCTGAATTTCTCTAAGGTGTTTACTTTTCACCAGGGCCCTGCAGATGATGTGACTTACCTATTTCTAACTTTCCCCTCAAAGCAACAAAATAAATAAGCCAAATGAAGAATGTCTTTATGCACCAAAATGCATCCTTCCTCAATGGCAAACTTTTGGGTTTTTTGCTAGGGTCAACAGCAATGCTGAGTGAAGCCCATAAAAGAGTTTCCTTTAACTTTAGTATCATTTCTATCAGAAGGTTGCAGCAGGGCTCACAAAACACAGTGTGGTAAAAATCCCACTGCAGTGTGATTCACACCAACGAAGCATGACTACTTGTCCTGCCCCCCCCCCCTGTGAGCTGCCTTCCTTTGTGGGCATGTGTGCATTGAAAACAAAGCTACAGCAACACTTTTTAAAGTTACTTCTGTAAAATGTACAAGAAATAGTGACTTAAGACAGAATAGCAAGGATAATTTGTACATTGCTCATAGAAGAACTCAGAAGCAGCTGGGGTTTAGCACAAAAATGCGTATTTTCCTTATTTCTTGATTGCTAATCACCAGTCAGTCTGTTCCATTCAACATAAAGTAACTGTGATGTGATCTTATATTCACAGTGCTTCCATTGTAATATTAAGCTTTTCTTTGCTGGCACTTAACTTTCATCATTTGGCAACTTGGTAGTCAAATATACTTGCTGTTTGCTGGAGGAAGAGAACAGGAAAGATATCAGCTCCATTGCACATCCATGAGAACATCAGTGACAGAAGTTCAAACTAATCAGCTAACATCATCGAGTATGCATCATAACAGCCCATAAGCTATCATTTTGGAGAGAAGAAAAATAGCAAAAGAATTACAGCATATGAAAAGCATCATGAATACAGCAAACCCAATTTTTGTGGGAATCACTGGACCTTGTCAACACAGCACTGTGTTTATGGAGGCAATTATGCTGGTATAAACATATTGCTTATATAAAAGTTCAGCTTTAGAAGCTAACCACATGGAGGACATGCCTTTATCCTGCTTAACCTGAACAGCGTAAGGGTGTGGGGAGTGCTGTGGGAAAGTTGTTCCAAGCTGCTGGCCCAACATGGGCACTTGTTGGTCCCACTGAAACTGCAGCATCATATCATGGAGCTTGGGCTGAGTTGGGCAGGGTCTCTCATTACCAGGTTGCCAGTACAAGGACACTGGGGCACTATAGCTACCTCTTGAGTACATAAACCATGCATTGGAAATTACTGTCCAGAAACCGAAAAGAATTTTGAGGGGTTTGCAGTCATTTACCTTTTCTTTTTTTTTTGTGTGTGTGTTTTTTTTCAATCTGCCTATGAGAACTGGTGAAGTCATGGAACACATAACCATGCATGACAGCAAGGTCAAGGTTTCCACCAAGCTGTGAAGCTTATTCTTCCAGCTGCAAAACACAGGCCAAATTCAGGGTTACTACTGTCACACATATTTAGGAGGTGATAATCATGAAAGAAAGGGCATAAGAGTCCTCCAGAGGTACAATAACTATATTATCAATTTCACAACCCATCTGTTAAACCGTGTTCTCTTTAGAACTATTTTCAGCTTGACAAAATAAAGCTCTAAGAAAACAGAGGCACCTTCTAATCACTCAGAAGACTGAAATAAAACATTTCCACAATATGATTTGCAGTATCTTTTTTTGCCATTTATATGGCATATTGATTTCTGCACTTACTATATTTGAACTGAGACTGGAGCCAGTACCGGCTGCCTTTCTCTTCGCAGTTTCGAACTAAAGACTTGTCAAGTCTCAAACACTTCCATGTTGAATCTGTGTTGATATTATTACAAACAGGTAGTTTTGGTGTTCTTTTCTTTCCAGAACATTATTCATATTATTCTTGCAAACAAGGAAATATTTAGGAGCCTGCACTACCCCTAAAGCATTGACTAAATTTCTGAACTCGCTGGCATATATAAATTTTCTAATTATTTCTTACTTCATCTTAAGATCTATATGCTCCAAGTTCAATAGCTATTCACAGATAAATCATCTCACTGATTGTGATGGACTTCCTTCTGCATCTCTTAGCAAGAATAGATAAATGTTTCAAATTAATTATGTAATTATCTATCTTCAGCATCATTATATAGCTAGATTATAAATTTTTTAGGCAACCATATTAGTGTGATTTAGCAATTAAGATACATAGATTGAAAACAACAATAGAAAAGGAAATGAAAGAGTGGAACTGCACACAAACTTTCAGACACATGAACAAAACATGGCTAGAAGCTGGGGGTAGCATAGATAGAAAGCTTCAGCCTGGTGCTTTCAGGTGTCCAATATGAGTTGCTCCTTTCTCTGAAGTCCCTTTTGGATTGAAATGACCCCTCAACCAGAGCAAGCAGTGCTGATTAACCTTCAAGGCAAAATGAGCAGGAGCAAGCAGCAGCTCTGCTCAAGTTTGTGTGGAGGCTTGTACACAGATCATGTCTGAGTGCCATGCTGATGTGAGGGGTTGTGTCATCCTGACGTATGCTCATTCCAACAAGGTCACCACCACCTGAGGTAACACCCTGATGGTACCTGTTTGCATGGCTTGTCCTCCAAAATGAAACGAAATACCTCATACATGCAGGTGTTTATAAACATGTGCCTTTTCGATCCCTGGATAGTATTTCCATGATAGTCATCTCTTAGTCATCTTTAAATCACCCCACACTTGTTTTCTCTGGTTTCCTTCTTCTCCGCCTTCCAAATGTTACCAAAATAATTGCACCTTTCTCACTGATCGTGTTTCAGCCTCTTTCGCACACACTACAACTCCTTAACGACTGTTTTCTTTTTTTTTTTCTTTCTTTGAGACCAGAAGGGACTTTGGATCGATGTATCTGACCTTCCGTAATGTGTATCGAACACTCGTCTTCCAGAAAGGTACTTATCCTTGATATAAAGATGTTTAAATGAAATTTGTCATATCCAATGTTGTTTTAAATTCTATCTTACCTGCCTGAGTAAGACCCTAAATTTCTTTACTGGAATTGTATTTTAATTTGTATACTGATAAATTCATGCACAGTTTCTTAGGTGGACGAAGACTAGAATATATTGAAGAAACCTGTTTCTAGGAAGCTCTAAATTACATTAGCAATATATTTTAGTAATAACAATTGAGCCTGGCTCATTTCCTTGGGATAAATGACTAGCTGGGAAAGCTGATGGCACCAAGTAGTAGTCATTATTTTATTAGAGATTATTTTTTTGTTTTTAATTAGACAAAGATCAGAAAAAAAACCTTTCTTCTCTGCACATAATAGGAATGAGAGCATCAGAGGAGAAAAAGTACAATCACTCAGAGGGAAAAGGTCTCTATAAAATGTTTGATAACATTTAGTAAGATCACCAGGTTAATACTTTAACACACCAGTATTTTCTGTGTGTTTCATCTGATCTCAGTGTTTGCATTTCTCTGTTCCCAGAGGGCTTTTTATTGATGTTTTGAAAAACAGAGCATGTAGATTTTGAAGAATATTTGTAAATATATGTTGTGCACTTCTAGAAAGTGTTTTACAACATAATATTCTATGATGTATGGCTCCGCCCGACTTTGAGTCTGTCACCTGGAATGCATAGAAAATGGGAGAGGAAAAGGAAGACTGGAAATGTCAAAGACCTTTAAAGCATAAACACCCCAAAATCCAAGGAAACAAACAAAGAAAAAAAAACCCCACAGAACCTTGAAACAATGAAAGAAGAGACAGAGTTTTACAAAATCAATTTAACCTCTCTTACCAGAAAAATATTGGAATAATTGAATTAACTAATTGCAAACACACAGAAGATAGCAGGGAAGTGGTTAACAGACAAGACAAGTTCATCAAGAACTGTGACACTGTTGTGACAATAATCTTCATTGAGAATATTGTCAATTATTTTCTTCTACCACACTGCAAGAGGCTTGTGAGACTTCCATAACATTTTCTTTTGCTAACATGGCTTTGATAAGCTTGCTAGCTGCCAGCAAATCCACACTGAAAAGGAAAGCAGGAGGGGCCTGAATGTCAGATGGTGAGGACCTGGCAAGCAGCTCTTGAGAAAGCTGCTGCATCCTTAGCTTCCTGCAAATCTGTCACAGTTTAACCCCAACTGGCAGCTAAGTACCATGCAGCTGCTTGTTCATTTGCCCCACCCTGTGTGTTGGGGGTGGGGAATTGGGAAAACAGGGTAAAACCCATGGGTTTAGATAATAACAGTTTAATAATTGAAATAAAATATTATAATAAAAATAACAACAAAAATCATAATAAAATGTAAGAAAGAGAGAGAGAGAAGTAAAACCCAAGCAACATAAGTGATGCACAGCACAGTTGCTCACCACCTGCTGACCAATACCCAGCCCAACCCAAGCAGTGATCACCTCTCCAGGCCAGTTCCCCCTGGTCTTGATTCTGAACATGACGTTTTGTGGTATGGAATAGCCCTTTGGCTAATTCACATCAGCTGTCCTGGCTGTGCTCTCTCCTGGCTTCTTGTGCTCATCCTCTCTGGCACATATGGGACACGAGAATGTCCACAATCTGGGTAAGCACTGCTTAGCAACAACTGAAACATTGGTGTGTTACCAGCATTATTCTCAGACTAAAGCCAAACAACAGCACTGTACCAACTACTAGGAAGAAAATTAACTCTATCCCAGCTGAAACCAGAGCAAAATCTATATTTCACCAGTGGCTGATGAAGGTCAGAGCACAGGCTTATAAAATTTACACTTAACATGAAGCAGAAGGGAACTGCAAGCACACTAGAACATGAAAATACATCTAAAAACAAACAAACAAAAAAATCAAACTAGTCTTAATGAATTATATAGCTGATCTGGAAATAAAAATATAAGTGATATTCAATAACAACAAATTTAAAGTTTAAACAGAAATAAGCAGCTGCGCAAATAGTTACAGGTGATGTTCATCAGAAGATACAGAGCTTAACCAACAGGGGCTGAGAAGAGCAGAAAGTGTGACCAGAGGTTTACAAAAATGTGCAGCTTACATAGGCACATACATGCAGCTACCATCTTTGATCTGGGAGAAAGAAGAGGCATGGTACTAAATGACAAGGGGATACAGACAGTGATTAATAGGTAAAGACAAGGGTAAAAATGTTTGAGATCATACTGATTCTGAGGACCAGTTTTTCTAACCATACCTGTCCAGGCTGCTCCTGGGTTTCTTTGCAGAGTTTTCACACATCAAAAAAGTTTTCAAGAAATGAGAAACATTAGAAGCCTTCTCAGTGTGTCTGATAAGCAAGAAATGCATATCTTGAATAAAAGAAACTTAATACACCATACAAAAATTGGATTGCGAAGTTTGATCCTCATTTTCAAAAAAACTTATAAATTACCATCATCTTGTGGGTTGTCTCTCTCTTTTAATGTTGTAGCTAAAGAGAATTAGTGCCCGTGACAATGCTGTTTTCAGTTCAAGTAGATTCCTGATGACTTCATCTTTGTTAACTTATTTGTCTTAGCTTTGTGAAATTATCTGCCATTTACTCATCATATTCTGTAAACCCTCTGCAGTAATAACTACATGCAACAGCCCTTCTGTCTAGTCAGTTGAGATTTGACAGCCTCTGTTGGCTAAATGTATCACATCACTGAGACTTTGGAACATACTTTTCCTCTCTCTACATTCTCATTATCCAGCTAAGGTCCTTTTAACATATGGTCCTATTTTCCTAATTGCATTCACTGTTACACGTCAAATCAAGATAATCTTTCAAACCGTCAGGCTAATCCGTACAAAATGCATGGCCACTGTTTGCACACATGCTGGTAATAAGAGGGGAACAGGACCTACACAAATCAGAAAATGCCACTGAGTCCCAACTGGTTTACTCCTCCTTCATTTTCTAAGATTATCTGAAGTGCATCTTTCATGTTTGCATTTTCAGAGTCATTTTCTTAGCAGAGAACTATTAGAACTGATGAGTGATGCCTTACTCAGGAAGACCTTCACTATAAGGTTTGACTTTGGCTAGTAATTCCCATGGAATGAATCTTAAGGTGAAGAACCAATATTTTATAGTATGTTATTATTATTCATAAGAAAATGCAACATATTATTTAACCACCTTCAAGGCAGCATAATTGTCCAGATAGTGTGGTAATTACCACTCAGTTGTATTTTTTTTATTTGGCAAAAATAAAAGGTAACATGCAGCCTGTAATCTCTGACATAATTACATCAAGCCTGATCATTCTTCTAAAGCAGGCTAGCTAGGAACATGCAGAGGGAGGTTAGGGAAGATATTGGTTTGTACATTTAAACATACAGCTGTAGATTGTAAGAAACAAAGCCAAAGAAAAGCTCCATGCTTCATTTTAAAAACATTTTTGGTATCTAGGCCAACTGATACATTTTAGACAATTCCATCATAGCTGTATGAATTCAGAAGACCTGACCTAGCTTCTAAAGCATGCTCATTAAATGACTAAATTTTCTTTTATCTTGAATAAAAGCCTCAGAAACCTTAAGCCTGAGCTATCAGCACTCCCTTAAAAAACCTACATTAGCTAGATGCTTTGATTTAACCAAGAAAATTCCAACAGCTAAAAGCAGAATACACACACACAGAAGAAAGGAATACTCAATGGGCCAATTAGCAATTTTCTGTTTACAAGCAATTTTTCATAATTCACCTTTAAAAATCTTACAAGTTGCCCAATCCAGTAGCCCAGTGGAGGTGAGGCTGCTGCAACTCCTTGGGCTGAGTTCCAGCTGGCAGTGAAGCTCAGCATGTATTCTCAACAGACACACCACAAACACACATATACAGGTGAGCACAGCAACACTCATGTTAACTCAGGTGGTACCAATGGCTTCGTCCCATTTACCTCTCTGGCTGATCTGGATTATGGTCCATTCATGAAAAGTATATACACACAAGCAGTGTGGATCCCTCCACCAGCTGGACTTAGACAACTGTCTACCCAGTAGCTAGCTCCAGATGGTCTATCTTGTGCTACCCTTGCACACAGACACATGCACATGCATACAGACAGGTCTCCCAGTCAGCCTTCAGACCTTATGATCTTCCCTGTGGCCAGTGTGAATCCCTGTCTCTTTAGGAGCCACCTCACAAATCTGTTGGTCTCCAGAGCCAGCTCTGACATGACTTTCCACACCTCTGGTTCCATCCTTCAACATCCCACATCTTGTGCCCTGGGCCCCTTCAAGTGCGCATGGGGCTGAGCCTTTAACCACACAAGCTAACAAAACCCACCAATTTTTTAAGTTCAGTCTGCAAGCACTGTATTCATGAGCAGCATTTGTCATGGTGTTACTCCACTGGGCTTACATATATGCCAGAGAAACACCCTGAAAACATCTTCTCAGTGGGCTGTGTAAGAGAGATAACCTACTTTAAATTAAAATCTGGGTGCCAGGGGATGACTGGTTTATAAAATCAGATTATGAACAATCTTAAAGTGTAAGTAAATATTTCAAATGTAATTTGTACAAATCCTCAGAAGCCTTCTTTGAAAATTAGTACCTGTAAAAGCAATTTAGGAGGCACTCTCCCTTCCCATTCCATGGACAATCCTGTAACTTGCTCCTAGTTACACAGATATGGGGTTAGGTGTACTTGCAACAGCAAGGCATGTTGCCCAATCCATAATAATGAACAGTTGTCATGGTTTAAGCCACAAAACATACAGTTTGCTCTTTCACTTCCCCCTCCTTCTTCCCCCCCAACTCCAATGGGGGGGGTGGGAATGGGGAGAAGAATCAAAAGAATGTAACTCCCATGGGTTGAGATCAGAACAGTCCAGTAACTGAGGTATAACACAAATCACTACTGCTACCACCAATAATAATAATGACCAGGGAAATACAAGGGAAGAGGATACAGCTGCTCACCACC
>JAOEHX010035327.1:7105-18793 GCA_025448015.1 Bolborhynchus lineola
CATTTGTCAGTGAAGACTGAGGCAAAGAAGTCATTAAGAACCTCAGCCTTCTCCAAATCCAGGGTAGCCAGTTCTCCTGATAAGCTTCTGGAGAGGGCCCACATTGTCCCTAGTTCGTCTTTTATTTGCAATATACCTATAGAATCCCTTCCTGTTATCTTTTATATGATTCCAGCAATGCAGGTCAATATCTCAAAGATGGCACCAGGAGGTTGGTGCCAGACTCTTCTCAGTGGTGCCCACTGACAGGATGTGGAGTGATGGTCATAAGCCCTGTGCCACCTGCTCTAGGTTGGCCTGCCTTGGCAGGGGGTTGGACTGGATGATCTCCAGAGGTCCCTTCCAACACTAATGATTCTGTGCTTTCCATTAGATTTACCTACCAACAGTCAGTCATGAAGCTTTTGTATTTTGTCACACTAACTTAAAGCATAATGATATTAAAAAGATTGCTGACAGAATTACTGAACAAACTCTCGTATAGCTTAGCAGATAGTAGATATAGATTGTATCAATGTATGTTGGTAAAGATTTCGCATTGTTCTGTTTAGCAAAACCTCTCACTTGAGGCAAGCAGAACATCTATACTGAAACTGCTGCACCTCCTCCAAGACTTTCTCCAGTAGAGAGGTCATTATCACAGGCAATTGATGGGGATTTTTTAAAGGTGAGATGCCTAGAAAGGTGAGATTTATACAAGTTGACAGGTAAGTTCACTGTCGCTGCAAACTCCAAAGCAGCTGCACTGAACAGGTTTCTGAGAGCTGAAAGGGCTGACTGATTCAACAGATTAGACACAATTATATCCAAGTCCCACTGGGGGTTTTCTGTCAACACTCTTAATAAATTAATGTAGGTTGAGAATATCAGAAGTTTGAGAATGTCAGAAGACAGGCCCTTCCCATACACATAAGTACAGGTGAGCTATAGCACTCTCCAACTGTATCTACAAGCAGGGATTAACACAGCCCAAGCACATTCTTTTCACGCAGTCAGCATACAGTCAGCCCCTTGTGATGAGTTTTGATTGCAGGAATGTGAGCCATGCTGTGGCAGTTTATACTGTTAAAGCTATCTGCAGGTGTAGCCTGTAACTACAAAACCTAAGGACTGAGAAAGCCTGTGTAGATCACTAGGCTAAAGTTGGATCACTGAGAATGGACTGGATCCAAGTTAGTCTAATATGAGAAAGACACTACAAAATCACTGCCAGGGGGAAAAAACAAACAAACAAACAAAAAAAAAAACACCAAAAAAGCCCCACAACAAAAACAAAAAAACCAAGCGAACAACAACAAAAAAAGCCACCACAACCCCAAACAAAAAAAAAAAAAAAAACAAAAAACAAACACAAAAAAACCCTCAACAAAACTAAAACACACCACAAAAATTTCTCTCCTTAAATGGAGAGCCTGAGTATGTAATACTTGAGTTAAAGATTTAGCTGGAGGCATGTATGAGACAAGAAAAGAAGAGAAATCCATCTAACAAAACCATGCAACATGAACCTGTAAGAGCATTAAGGGGTATAAACCGCCAGTACTTTACAAACCACCTGTGGCAGTGAGGGCCCTGATATATCATCATATCATCTAGAGTCGTACCAAAGGTCTATGGAATTAATAACAACCAGCTAATGACATTTTATTGACCATATAAATAAAACCCCTCCAAGCTAACGATAACTCAGTGCTTTGGCCTGTGACACTGTTACTACATTTGATGTAGCAAATATTGCAGGTTAATAGAAATGTTGTATTCTAAGGGAAAGTGATTTAGACACTGAAACTCAAAGCTGCACATCATTTAAAACCACTCGTGCCAAACAACACAAGCACTGCATTCAAAGCAGATGCTGCAGATGTTGTTCTAGGTATTTAAAACTAACAACATGACACCAGAACTCTCGGCTCCTCCAAAGGAGTGACAGCTTTGATAGGAAGTTTGGTCAGTTGTGTTTTACCTTCTTTCTCTCTTTCTCCAAAGCTCTCCACTGCTCACAACACTCCTCCAGTCGGATGTGAAGCTCATTAGCAGGTCCACTGCGATTTCTCAGAGGTCTGTACTTGTTAAATGGTGTTGGAAAGGCAAAGTATGGTGCAGCTATTTCTCCACAAAACAGATCATTGATAAAGGGATACAAGTGGCTCAAGTCATCGTAATGAAAAAGATCAACAAGGTCTGAGAATGGAAACGGCGATGGAGGGAAATTGAAGTTATTTGCTGATGAAAAGAGATGAGGATTAAGTGGAGGAAAGCCAGGATTTTGTTTAAAATCAGAGATTAATGGGAAAGAAGGAAAAAAAGAAGGATTGATGAAATCTGACATGTTACCACCATTTTGTTCATGCTTTTTTCTGAACATATTGAATTGCTGATGATTTGGGGCTGTATATCCAAAATGAGGAGTCCAGTTCCTTCTGCCTCTTTTATCATCTTTGTTACTATTTTCTTGGGTCTGTTTTTTCGGAAATCTATGGTATTTTTCAGGGTCTTCACTTACAGCATTCTGCTGGGTTAATCGGTCAGATGGAAAATCAATGGGGTATTTGTGGTATTGCCCCTCCTTATTAGGCAATAAACTGTACTGCAATTGTCCAATGGCTTTCATTTGCTTTGGATTTTCCAAGATGAAATTATAATCTCCCAAATTATTAGAAACACCATTTGATATTTGTGACCTTCCATCCTTCCCTGAAGGGAAGGCAGGTAATATCTGTGGGTAGTAGGGCTGCATTACAGACTGATGTGTAGGGTAACCAACAGACATGGTTGAAACCCCTGAAGATGACTGTGGACTTGTTACCACTTGCTTTCCATGCATGATATCTGATGTAGCTTTTTTCCCATCCAGCCACATACTCCCATGGTACGATGAGTAATGCCCATTTTGCATAACATTTTTTAGAGGTAAATCATATTCTGATACCTTATGAGAGCATTCTTTAGGACTAATATGGATCTTACAGTCACTATTATTAAGAGCATCCCCCAAAATAAAGCTATGATGACCATTTTGCACGTGAGTTTCCTGTGCTGTTTTGTCTGTTCCTCTAGAAAAAATATTCTCTTTAGCAGGTTGATTGAAAAAATATGGCGATGGATGAATAGATGACTGTAATTTATGAGCAGCTGTAAAGTTTCCGTATCTTTTTGAAAACAAGTGGCTGTCCTGAGACACTTTATCCCAAGAATCATCAACAGGCTGATTGGAAATATCAGGGGAATACTTAGCTTGTTCTTGAGTACAATTTTTCAGAGCTTTTCCTCTTGCTCTTTCAGTTTCCCAAAACTCCTTCTGAATGCTAACGCCTTCTTTAACTCCTTTCTGAGAAGAAAAAGTGCTAAAATTGGAACCGTTTTTATCATAGTCTCCATTTAACTTTATGGGGTCATAACTGCCCAAATGCTGATTATAGTCTACATTTTGAAATGAAAACCCTTCTTCATGAATTGCATTATTATTTTGCAAAGAGGAATTGTCAGGGTAACTGTTCTTCAGAATATTATCAGGCTGAGTGCAAGGGCCAGACGGAGAAAGCCAAGACTCCATGAGATGAAGATCTTCCAAACCTCTGTGTAACATCTCCACATCATGTGATTTCTGCAAGTGTTCCTGATAGCAGCTCTGCGTACCCATCAGGGCTGAAAAATCCTGACTTTCAACAGAGTGCTTAGATGAGAGCCCTGAGAATTCACCATTGCTTCCAAGGTCAGGTGCCCACATAGGTGGAAACAATCTCGAAAGAGAATTCCTGTAACAAAGTTAAACAAGCCTCCTGTAATGATTTAAGAAATCTCTTACATTAAAACAATTCATGTATCACTGCCATTCCCTCAATGCACATGTTCCCCATATTACATTCTTGGCTAATCATTCACAGCCATCCTCTAAAACACAAGCTGTGGAAGTACTCCTGCTGCAGTTGAGTAAATGCTGTGAAATTTGACTACTAATGCTGTTCTCTAATGTTTATAATCTGCATATTGAGAACTGCAGAGTTTATTCAGATTTATGAAATCTTTTAGATTTGACTTATTCAGTTAACTCCCTACCAGTTAAAATGAGATTTTCCCCTCTTGTCCCAAATGCTGTAGGCTGATAGAAAATTTGCATCCCTAACAGTTTGTTGACTTTTTTTTTATTGGCAACTGCAGTAAAGAACACCTCTACATTTCAAGGGGATTTATAAGACCTTCATTACTCAACACTGTGAAATAATTAAAAACGCGTATCTGTGTCACAAAGGACATAAACCACAATATGCACATATAAGAACTTTCAGATCAAACTTACCAGTCTGTAACAGGTTCTGGCTTGCTTGGCTCCTCTAGAATTCTTGACACTAGCCCAAACATATCAGGGCCATTGCCAGAATAAGAAAGGTTTATTGGTGCCCTGAAAAAAAAAAAAACAAACCAAAAAAGCTTTGAAAGTCTTTTTCTCCTACACAAAACAGGTAAAACAAAAAGTAAAGCATTAAACCTTTATTTCAGCATTTGCTAAGTGTTCTGAATTTACCGTCATCTCAGCACACGTATAAAGAAATCTCTTGCACTCACAAATTCTATAGCTTAAATGAAGCAGAACAACTTTCCTAACTTCTTGGTTTACCAGACACTTCTCAAGCTATTAAGTGAAGAGTAACGAGCAGCAAAGTATTTTTCTCTCCTTTCAAACAACATAACTTATAGACATTTCTTCACATCTTGAGTGTCTCCATTGGAGGATTAATATGATCAATCTTCTCAAAATCCCAGGGATTCTAAATTATCTATATTCATCATTCAAGAACTGTAATTTTAATCTCAAACCATTAAATTATACTTAAACTGAATCACTTTTTAATCCCCTTTAGAAAGGAGTTGGTCAAAATGATATTAAATATTCCAGAAAAAATAGCAAAGTTGTTCAACCATTACCAATCTTGACACAAGCCCAACTTTTACTTCAGGTGCAAAATGAGATCTTTACAGAGCTGCCTAATGACATCTAACTCTTACTCAGCAGTTAATTAAAACATAACACCACTAAGGTCCTCTTCCCTCTAACATGTACTGGTTTGCTCCAATACATTTCACTCATCATCCTATTCTCATTCAGGTGATTCATTTCAGTGTCCCTGAAGATCTCTTAAGGCTTCCCTGGTGTCAGCTTATCCCAACAACTACATCATCAGCTAATGCTGCCTTATAATTACTCATGCTGATTTTGCTAATTAACAACTATAAAATGTGGGCTAAACTACAACTATCACCTTGTTAATCTCCTGCCACAGTGAAAATTAGCCACTTATACCTTACTAGCTTTTAAGACCTCACCACATTGTGACTCCTAACTATCTTATTACTTACTTCCTGACCATTCAGTTCCTTCTGGAAGGAATCTGGAGTGTGTTTTTGTTTAGGATACACATGGGTGCAAGAATTCTTGAAAATGTTTTATAACTGCATTATGAACTATAACTGCTCCTTGATTACTAGATCTCTTCTGTGCCTTTGTCAGATGGCAAACCTTTTTCTTTTTCTCTTATTTTTTTGTAAGGAGGCCTATTTATTTCCAATCGCTGCAAGCAAATAGAGATCACACATGAAAGCTTGCATCTAGATAATGATTTTCAGCAAGGGACAGGTCAATTTACAATGTGGCATAGAAATTAAAATCACTGGTCATTTCAGAACCACACAGAGGTCAGAAGGAAGCAGGAATGACTATAAAAGAAAAAGATAATCTGAGGAAAGAACAAGCACAGGACAGCAGTGAGTCTAAAATTGCCGAAACAAATTTTACACACTAGATGGAAGTAAGAGGAAATGTTCGTATGTTCTTTCTGGTACATGCACCAGAAACATTAAAATGCAATTCAAGCAGGAGAAACTGAATATTTAACAAATCCTATTTCTTAATGCAATCACTTGTTCAAACAAGGGACTATAAACACCTCCCCCTGCCTTTTGTGTCAAGCCAGCACTGTTCACTACCAGCAACCCGAAAATTCTTGGTAATGTGACATGTCAGGAAGCATCTTGTAAGCTAAAATCCCAATATACCCTGACAGGAAGATACTTCCCATGAAACCCACCAAAACACATGGAAAAGAAGTCAACTAAATTCTTGCCTTCTGGTCTCTGAACAAACTACCCTCCATCAATCACAGGACAACTGAATTCAAAAACGAAAATCCCAGTGTAAGAGGGATTCAGTTTTCTCAAGTCCAAGACAGGCAGCAACTATCTTTTCTGGTTTGTACCAGAAAACACTTGCCATAATATCCCTTAGTTCTACATCATCAAGGAATCAGATCTTCAGCTCCTAGGGCCTTAAGAGAATTTATTGCCTACCAAGGCAGAGCAACATAAAAAGAATACATGAAAATAACCAACACCCAGGAAAGGCAAAGCCATGCCAAACTGCTTACAACTACACCAAACAGAACGCGAATGTCCAGCCTGGCACCAAGTTTGTGGTGGCAAGCAAGCCTGCCCCTGCAGACAAAGAACAAGAAATAGGACAAATGAACCAAGACTTACAGCTCCTCACCATAACTTCCAAGCTCAGCCTCCAAGACCCTCCAGGATGGGAGGAGGAAGGCTGCAGAAGACGAAAGATCAACAGGCAAATGGAAACGGCACCTTTGCCACATCTGGGTGCTGTTCCAGCTGTTGTGATTAACTTTAGAATTGAAGCTGAGGACAAGTCCACAGCCTTTGAGGACAGACATTAGAAATGCTGTCTTCCTTTGGGGAGATACTGCATTTGCTACCTTTTATTTGCTACTTTACAATAACCTAAAGGCTGCTTCTAAGAAGAGATTGTATATTTTTATTAGTGGATTGCCACTCAGAGCTTAAACTTAGCACTTACAGCTAGTACTAAATCTATATAATCTTTTATTTAAAAAAAAAAAAAAATGTAACACACGTATCTTCTTTAACTGTACCCTTTCAGCACCTTTTGAATCAGTGGACTCCCCCTTTCCCCTCACCTCAAACCTTCTCTTTCTTACTAGGCGAGGGATAAAAAAACTGCAGTGAGACTGATACTATCAATGCTAACAGCATCACCACAGCGCCAAAAGCTGCTGTGCCAGTCTGTACCAACCAACCCCTCAAAAGCAATATTATGTTGCCCGCACTTGGCATTAAGATGGAAAAAAGAGAGACGGAAGCCTAACATGAAATCATGGTTTACATTTTAAGGCTGGAATAATTCTAATGTTACAATTTCAATGGCTGTGCACAAGCCATGAAATGACCAGTACGAAGGAGAAAACAAATTATTTCAGTGGGTACCCCCCAGCTTCTATGATTATTCCCTGTTCCTTGCAACCTTCGTATCATTCGTGATTTTATACAAATCATTTCCCAGCAGAGCTGACTTACCAAAACTGAAGAGAAGTTTTATTTACTCTCCACTGACGCGGAAACTTTCAAACCCCTGTCCAGCCTCACTGCCCTGCTCTGCACCTTTACTAATTTTACTGCATTATTAATACTGGATGATCAGAAGTGCCTGAAATAGTCAGGACCTACGCAGAGTGGAATGCTCCAGGGGAATAAAAATGTTTCATGATTCAAGTAACAAAGACCCTTTGCATTCATTCAGCATCCAAAAATGCAACTGATTTTTTTTTTAAATATACATAAAATCAAACTTGAGCGCACTACATTGAGGGAAGACAGAAGGCTGGCATATTTTCGAGAGCAGCTGTATGCATATTTACACTTTCAGTGGCAGAGGCACCACTTACACTTGACATGTGACTAACACTCTCTGCACTGTTCATGTTCCAGGAAATACTCTATATTATCAAGCAGAAGCATTATGAGCTATGGTACTAAGGGGTGGGAGGCACAGAAGGAAAGTATTTTCCTTAAGGAGTTTTCAATAACATATGGCATTTTCCCATTTCACTCCCTAAATGTAGCATCCTTTCCAAATATTAAGATGTTTTTACATGTAAACACACAAATCTATAAACATACAGACCCCCTACCTTTTCCACAACCTTTATAATAACTGTTATAGACCAAAGAAAATTTATTGAGTTTCTAGTTATCCCAGAAACTTTTCCTAAAAAGATCCGGATTCCATTTGTTCTGCTCCATAATATCATTCTAGAACATTACCATAAGATTACACCAAGAATGCTCATACCGTTTCTTTGTGCAGTCCTGAAAAGAAGTTTTAGAGCCAATATCCTCTTCACGTGTTGACCAGTTATTACATAGATGGGAAGATTCTAACGGAGGTGGCGTACTAGTAATTGCTCCTAATAATGGGGAAAATAATTGAGCGTCCATTGTTTGTTTCCTGCTATTTACCTATGTTGAAAAGAGAAAGAAACATTAGGAGTTTACATAAATGAGCAGTAAATGCAACAAAGCAAACCTGCCTTTTATATCTTGAGCTACAAACTTTTCACGAAAATGGAACATAACTATGATAAAAGATACAGCATAAACTTGTTGCATCCTCTGCCTTAAAGTAGGCTAAAAATAAATAATAATAAATACACTTACAATACAATAAAAGGAACTGTCTAGGGGTTTCACATTGTAGGTATTTGCATGTCATATTCACAAGCTCAGAATCTTCTGGCCTATATGACTGGAAATGCACATGTCACAGGCATATGAATCCCTTCTGAGAAAACAAACGGAAGAGAAATCATCCCTGAAAACATAAAATATTCCAACAAAGTGCCCACAATAAGCACAAAGAGACACTTCTAAACTTCACAGAGCAAAACATGGGTAAGAAAAGCTTTCAAAGAATAAATAATAGGGGATATAAAGAACATGGGGAATGCACCTCACACAGTATCTCATTGCTATGATAACCTGTGCCTGACAAAGGTTTATGCTGTGTATCAGAAACCTGCTATCATCTAGCCTAAATCCCTGCTCAGAGCAAATCCAGTTAGGTCAAGCTACTGATTTTTTGAGATGCCACCTGCAGCCCTAACACCTTTCCAACCCTAACTATTCTGTAATTCTAACCTGAGGCAGGAGGCACTGACTCCTATGACCCTGTGGAGTTTAGACACATATTATGTAACATTCCATAAAAACACATTATCAATACCTGCATTAGTAAATATGAAACAAGAACAACTTCCTGGCCCACAGACTAAATGACACAACAGGGCTTGTGTGCTACATAAACTCTTACCCTGCAGTAGAGGAGTATGGTGGTATCCACATTATCTGCTACAAATGACTCCTCAACCACATACAAGTATCATCTAGGAAAGCAGTATCTGACCAAGGCCAACATCGCAGCAGCATCAACATGCACAAAACAATGCCTGGGCCTTGGTTTTGCTTAGTCTATTAAGAAGCAACAAAGAGATAAATTACGCTCCTTGGTTACAGTAGAAAATACTTCTGCATAAATTAAAAATAAGATCTGCAACTAACGTATTTATTTCTTTATTTATTTTCAGAGCCATTAATCACTGCTAATGTGAGCTGCGCAGGACAACGTGACTAAGGATCAGCTGAGGAGGTACTTCATGTACCCGAGATACAGACTCATCGTTCAGCACTTCCAAACCACAGGAGTCTGTCATTCTACCTAGTCACGCAGAACTTCAAAATAACTGAGGAATTCTCATCTGGCCTGTACATATGAAGTAGTAACAAGATACAGTAAAAGGAAAGAAGGATACAACAGTGTGTCGCCTCCTGCAGCTTGCTTTGGTTTCCAAATTCTACACTGAATTTCAGGCAGTCACACCATCTAATAACCTAATGGCTTTGCAGAGAAAGGTCTGACCACAGAGGTACAGAGGTGTTTCACTCAGAATCAGTGAAATGCTGTCTCAAAACTAGAAAAAGTTAAAAATAAATTGAAAAACAAGCGGTGACAACTCCAGTCTTCAGTAGGGCTTTGCTTCATTCTTTCCACCCTGCAAATCATAGGAAAGCTGCTGCTTTCCCCGAATTACCTCTTAAAACAACAAAAATCTTACCATATCTAAAACCTAAACAGGTTTATCTCAATGGATTTTTCTTTCAAAGCACAACAGATACAGCTTCTGTTCTTGCATGTTCTAGTACATGCAAACGTGCATGTACTAAACTCTCTCCCTCTGTACAAAACTGAATACACTGCGAAATCACATCATATCTTCTAATACCTGCAGAAGGCTTCTAACTTCTGCAAGCAGATCATCACAACTGAGCAGTAAGCCAACAGAAGCATTTACCAAAAGCATTCACTGTTTCCAAAAGCCTTGCACAGGTCTTTGTATTTAGAAACTTCTTCAACATTTATTTCATTTGGGAAGAATGTTGGTATAATGTTAACATTTCAAATATAAATATTCAAGAAGCTAAACAGTATCAAAGCTATCAGCCACTGACGGTATTACAGTACCTGCAGGAAAGTCCTGTGCTCCCACTATACACTGGTGCCCTTTTGATTCCTGGCTTCTTCACTCCTGCTTCGCCCAGGCTGCATGCTAAGAATCTGCTGTTATTATGCAGATGGCCGAAGGCCTTGAGGACAGCTCCTATTCCTACTATCCTCCCATTATCTAATCAAGTGCCACAACAGCACAGCTGCCAGATGGGACAAGGCAAATGCAACCTATGGATCTTAGTACTGGTCTGGATAAACAGTAAACTGGACCAGTAACAGAGAGTCCTGCACAGCAGAGAATGCAGAACAGCTGAGGTTTGAGGGGACCTTGCGAGTCAAGGCCCCCACCCTGAGCAGAGCACTGAGGAGCTTGTGCAGTCATGTCCTGAGCACTGCCAAGGACAGAAGACATGCAGACACATCAATGTGCCTACACTGTATCTCCAGACATAGATAAGAGAAAATTTTCCAGAGACAGACATTTCTGCCTATCTACCACTGCTTGAGACAGACAGCTAGGAGACAGAGGTCTATGACTGGCTGGAAATCAGCTCTCTGAAGACTTACCTGCACTCTGAAGACAGTAGAAGATTCAAATATTATTTCTCATTACCAGAAACATTTTGTTTCTTGTGCTGTCAAGCTAAGTACTGGAAACAATTCAAGGCTGTAACTGTCTATTCTGACATGGTAATAGCTGCTGACAGAGGAGTGAAGGACCCTCAAGCAGACTAGAGGAGTTTTAGAGATTTTCAGAGACAACTACATTAAAACACTGGACAACATCTTTGCCTCTAAATAGCAGAGACATGCATTTGATGGGTGGATTACTCACTGGATAAGGAACTGGATGGATGGCCACACTCAAAAGAGTTACAGTCAATGGCTCAATGTCAAAGTGGAAACCAGTGACAAGGGGCATTCCTCAGGAGTTGGTGTTGGGACTTATCCTGCTCAACACCTTTGACAGCGACATGGACAGTGGGATTGGACAACCTCAGCAAGTCTCCAATGATACCAAGATGTATGGTGCAGTCAACATGCTGGAGGGAAGGGATGGGATTCAGAACAACCTGGACAGTATGGAGAGAGGTGATAGTGCAAACCTCATGAAGCTTAACAAGGCGAAGTGCAACGTCCTGCACCTGGGTTGGTGCAATCCCAAGCACAAACACAGGCTGGGTGAGACTGGATTGAGAGCAGCCCTGAGGAGAAGGACTTGGGGGTGCTGGTTGATGAGAAGCTCCCCATGACCTGGCAGTGTGTGCTTGCAGCCCAGAAATCAACTGTGTCCTGGGCTGCATCACCAGCAGTGTGAC